>CM035850.1:80355025-80595025 GCA_020510985.1 Pholidichthys leucotaenia | reverse complement strand
CATGGGAATTGATTTTTCCACCATGGCCGCTGACCAAACCGGGGATGCAGACATATGCGCGCTCCAGTCTGCAGCTACCGGATTAAATCTGGAGAGAAGGGTAGTACAAGAAAGGTGCCCCCCCCTTGCTCTGCAATGTCTCCACCAGCTGCCCTCGCCCGGTGGTTCCGAGCTCTTGGCGCTGCTGTGTTTTCGAATCCATCCACTCTCTTTCACATCCCGGCGTGCGAGCTTCGGTTAAACTGGTGGGGTCCAAATTTGTCTGGTCTCGCTTATGCAGGGATGTGAAAGAATGTGCCGCAGCGTGCGTTGCATGCCAATGGGCTAAGGTGCACAAGCACACCAAAGCTCCCTTCGAGCCTTTTCAAAATTCTGGCCAGGAGGTTTGACTACGTACACATGGATTTAGTGGGTCCCTTTCTGCTGTCACAGGGGTTCACACACCTACTAACAATCGTGGACCGGACTACACATTAGGCCAGAGGTGGTTTCACTGAATTCCACCACATCCACCGAGGTAGCCTGCGCGTTTTTGTCGGCTTGGGTCTCAGAGGTCTGCAATTTGTTTCAGAACTTTGGTCCGCAATGGCCAACAGCCTGGGGGTCAAAATCCACCCCACCACCACGACCAACCTGCAGGCTAATGGTTTGTACGAGTGTTTCCACAGGTCGCTTAAAGCAGCGCTCAGAGCCTCGTTAACAGATGCAAATTGGGTCAACCACCTGCCTTGGGTCCTGTTGGGGTTGCACTCTGCGCCTAAGGAAGATTTGGCAGCTTCCCTGGCAGAACTCGTTTTTGGTCAGCCATTGCAGATCCTGGGGGAATTTTTGCCATAGAGCCCCGCGCCCAGTTCAGACCTGCCCACGCACCTTTTTTCCGAGGCAGAGGTTGGCAGCGTCCCCGGGCCGGCACACCATTGTTTTCCCCACACCTTTGTTCCAAAAGGATTGGAAAATGCCAAATTCGTTTTCGTGAGGCACAATGCCCACAGAACACCACTACATCCACCGTACGACAGCCCATTCAGAGTGTTGGAAACGGGGGCAAAACATTTTGCGTTAGACTTGGGGGGGGGCATAAGGAAACCATCTGCATTGACTTGTTGAAGCCCGCTTATGTGTTGGCAGATGAGCAGGTGGTGCTGGCTCAGGCTCCCCGGTGTGGAAGCCCACCTACGGTGGCTCCGCAAGTTGGTGTTCCTCCTACAGAGAACTGTTTGCAGGAGACTAGGATTTTCCCCTCCCCACCCTTTCCCGAGTTTGTCTCCTACCCAACTTGAATGCAAGGCACTTCGGCCGGCCCGGCAGCTCCACATTACAGCCATTGCGGGCGCCGTTTCAAGCCCAAAGGACCGGAGGGTTAGAGCCCCTTCTGGGTGTTCGGGGGGGGGGGGGGCTGTGTGGTGACACAATAGGAGATGGTACTCCACCCAGGACTTTGGGGCATGGGGGGAAGGAAAGGAGAGATGGTAATGGGGGAAGAAGTAAGACGGGTGCCAGAGCGCCTAGGGGGGTATTGAACTGAATAAAGATGCGCCTTCACCCCCGCTGTGCCAGATGTGGGATGTATTGTGGAGAAGTAAGACGCTTTTCACACCTGAGGACTCCGGGGCATGAAAGTATTGTGTTAGCCATGCTCTGCGACGTGTATATGGATGTGTGTACAATGTCTCTGATGCATGTGCCGATGTGTTCACCCTGGGAGCCAAAGGCGGGAATAAAGTTGTATAAAGGAGTTCGCGTTGGCACCCAGGCTTTAGTCTGTCTGTGCTGCTTGTTGGAGGAGAATAAAGTTGTGTGTTGTCATCTTGTCTTGTCTGATTCCGTCCTCCACAGTAGCAACATATTCAGAGATAGAAGTTGAGCTACACTTTGTGTTGGACCAACTAGAGAAGACAAAACAGAAGTGCTAATAAACACTACTTGATGCAATGGGCATGGGTGTAGCCATCTTGAATTTATAAGATTTAAGGGTTGTTATCCACACAATACGGGCTGACCGGACACCAGACAGTGGGAAGGCAAGGAGCGGAGGAGTGATAATGTATGTCAATAACAGCTGGTGCAGACCGAGACATATCACGGTTAAACAACAACACTGCAACAAAGACATTGAGTTGCTAGCTGTTAGCATGCAGCCTACCTATCTCCCGAGGGAATACTCACACTTGATCTGCATTGTTATTTATGCAAATCTGACGGCGAACATGGAGACAGCGCGTGATGCCATTCACTCAGTAACTGGCAGGCTGCTGACAGAACACCCAAATGCTCTTCTCCTCATCTCAGGTGATTTCAACCATGTTTCACTGTCTCCCATTCTACCCACGTTCACCCAGTATGTCACATGCCACACTAGAGACAATAAAACGCTGGACTTATTCTATGCAAACACAAAGGCAGTGTACACCTCATCACCACTCCCCCCCACTAGGGAGATCGGGTCACAACTTGGTTCATCTCCTCCCGGTGTACAAACCCCTAGTACACAGACAACCTCCGGTCATGCGCACGGTGAAGTTATGGTCTGAGGAGGCAATGGACGCTCTAAAGGACTGTTTTGAAACCACTACCTGGGAGTAGCTCTGTGATCCACATGGTGAGAACATCGATGGCCTCACTCACACCATCACGGACTACATCAACTTCTGTGTGGACAACACCGTACCCACCAAGACCATACGGTGTTGCTCGAACAACAAACCCTGGATCAACCCTGAGATAAAAACACTTCTGAGAGAGAAGAAGAGGATCTTCAGGTTGGGGAACAGGGAGATGCTGAAGTCCATACAGAGGGAGCTGAAGAGGAAGATCAGAGAAGGCAAGGACAGCTTCAGGAAGAAGATGGAGGACAAGTTGCAACAGAGCGACATCGGTGGGGTCTGGAGAAACCTTAAAACCATCTCTGGGCTCCAGAATACCTCCTCCCAGGCCACAGGGGGCAGGGAGTGGGCGAACAATCTGAACCTGTTTTTTAATAGGTTTGACCAACCGCCCTCCCCCCCGACTGCACACCAACCACTGCTGCCTCTAAAGTCATCGAGACCTGCTGTCCACACCCTACTCCACCAACACCCCCCCACTCCCAGCACACAGCCCCCCAACCTTACCCTCACTAAGACCCAGGTGAGGATGGAGCTGAGGAAAACCAAGGCGAGGAAGGCCTCGGGACCGGACGGCATCAGCGCGAAGCTCCTCAAGTCCTGCACAGACCAGCTGTGTGGGATTGTGGAGCATATCTTCAACCTGAGCCTGAAGCTGGGGAGGGTACCACAGTTGTGAAAAACATCTTGTGTGGTACCTGTACCAAAGACTTCCCACCCCAAAGACCTGAACAGCTACAGACCAGTGGCCCTGACGTCTCACCTGATGAAGACCCTGGAGAGACTGCTCCTTGCTCACCTCCGCCCCCTGGTGGGACCAGCGATGGATCCACTCCAGTTCGCCTACCAGCATGGCATTGGGGTGGAGGATGCAGTGATCTTCCTTCTTCACCGTTTCCTGTCCCACCTGGAGAAGCCTGGGAATGCAGTGAGGATCATGTTCTTTGACTTCTCCAGTGCTTTCAACACCATCCAACCGATGATCCTGAAGGACAAGCTGCTGTGTGCAGGGGTGGACCAGCACCTGTCATCATGGATCCTGGACTACCTCACTAACCGGCCACAGTTTGTGAGAACCCGAGATTGTGTGTCCGACACAATCATCGGTAGCACGGGGGCCCCCAGGGAAAGGTTTTGACTCCCTTCCTGTTCACCCTTTATACTGCGGACTTCTCACACAACACAACACACTGCCATCTACAGAAGTTCTCTGATGACTCTGCAATCGTCGGCCTCATCTCCAACGGAGATGAAGCTGAGTACAGAGGACTTATACAGGACTTCGTGGACTGGTGCCATCAGAACTGCCTCCAGATCAACGTGAGGAAAACTAAGGAGCTGGTGGTGGACTGCTGCAGGCAAGGACAACCCCTCATAGCACCAGTAAACATCCAGGGAGCAGACATTGAGATGGTGACATCCTACAAGTACCTGGGTGTTCATCTGAACAATAAACTAGACTGGTCCCACAATACTGACGCATTCTACAAGAAGGGACAGCGCAGGCTGTTCCTACTGAGGAGACTCAGGTCTTTTGGTGTACAAGGGGTGCTCCTGAAGACATTCTACGACACGGTGGTGGCATCAGCCATCACTTTTGGAGTGGTCTGCTGGGACAGTGGCATTACAGCAGCCGATAGGAAGAGACTGAACAAACTAATCAAGAAAGCTAGATCTGTCCTGGGGCAGCGCCTCGACCCAGTGGAGGAGATAGGAGAGAGAAGGATGGTGGCTAAACTGTCCTCTCTGCTGGAGTCCGAGTCCCACCCTATGCAGGACATACTGAACGCACTGAGGAGCTCATTTAGCAGTAGACTACATCATCCTAGGTGCACAACCGAGAGGTTTCGCAGGTCCTTCCTACCTACGGCTGTCAGACTGTATAACCTAAGCAGGGCTGCTCGCAGAGATAGCAAAAAAAATGTGATGACCTAATAATATTGAATGCAAAAGACGCAACAGACTTACACAAATGGTCCCCTCCAGTATACAACTAGGACAATATCAGTCGCTACGGAGGGTGACAATATGTATGGGTACATATTCATACCATGTAGGGTAACTAAATAGACGGTTATGCTATTTATTCCATCTAGCTACAATACTCCGCACTGTGTATATATATTTATATATTTATGTGTACATATGTATATTCACTGCTCTTATTTTCTTATCTTCTAAATTATTGCTCTGAGTGTTGCTATCCCTGTGCTGTTGCAATCCTGGAATTTCCCCATTGTGAGACTAATAAAGGCTTATCTTATCTTATCTTATGTATGGAAAATACCTGGGTGAAGGATGAGGCAAGATGGAGTTGGTGAACGCAGCTTTATTGATGGAACTCAAGTAGCGGTTACACTGCAGGCACCTGGCAATGGGCACCGGTCAAAGAGACCACAAAATGGTGGCCCACCCACTATATAGGGCATTGCGGTGATGTGACGGGAAGTGCATGTCACCATACTGCACTTCACAATAAAGTGCTGTTTCCCATAAACCACATTTCCACCCCCCTTACAAAAGTCCAAAACCACACACACAATTGACCCCCCCCCCCCAAATTTAGGGCCCAAATCGTGCACTACAATAATGAAAACTAATAGACTAAATTGGCCTAACATACTCACTCAAAACAACCTAGAATAGGCCTGGTGGACTTCCGGTCTGGACGCCATGGCGACTGCAGCTTAACACTGAAGCTCTCAGACTCAATCCAGGATAACACCTTGAAAATCAAACTTAACGGATTTTTGGAGGAGTGAAAATCAAAAGACAAAATCATCATGTCTAAAGGAAAACAGAAGAAACTGAAATTCTCCAGGCTAGGACACGTATCGGCCGGAGAATCTGAACTGGAAGATCCCCGTTCAGAAGACGAGGAGCTGGTGATAGCTAACAAAAGGGTTAGCCTGAAATCACTATTTGAGGAACTACGACGATTTCGCCGAGATGTTACGGCCGAATTTCGGGAATTCAGAGAAGAACTGAAAAGGACAAACAGCAGAGTGGACCAGGCCGAGAACCGAATCTTGGAAACAGAGGATCGAATAAAAGTGCTCGAAGATTCTGTGCTGGACCTACGCAAAAGACAAGCAGCTATAGAGGCTAAGCTAACCGACCAAGAAGGAAAACAAAGAAGAGACAACATAAGAATTCATGGTCTGATAGAAGGAACCGAAAATGGTTTTAACTCAATGGCAGAATGCGTGGAATCCTTACTAAGAGAGAAATTGGATATTCCACAAACCACCGACTTGAAGATAGAAAAGGCACATCGTTCATTAGCCGCTAGGCCGGCGGCGGAAGCGCCCCCACGTTCGGTGTTGGTAAGATTTTCCAATTTCAAAATAAAACAAGAGGTTGTAAGACTGGCCTGGCAGAAAAAAGGATTTATGCACCAGGAGAGAAAAGTCTACGTGGAACACGATTACGCCCCGGAGGTCCTTAAAAAGCGCAGGGAATACAATGACGCGAAAAAGGTGTTAAGAGAGAAGAAATTGCGCTTTCAGACACCATTTCCTGCGAAGTTAAGGGTCTTCTACGGCGATGAAACGTGTCTCTATAATTCGGCGGAAGAAGCAACAGCTGACATGGCGAGAAGAGGGCTCCCGGTAACGGTGTTTAAACCCGCAGCAGACCCGAGTGAGAAGATCAAAGCGCAAACATGGACAACACAAAGACCCTCAAAATCCACGGACCAGCAGCGGGAAACCCAGCACCAGAGCGTCGCGGATAAACTATCCGTTTTCAGGTTGGAATAGCGACCTTTTTTTTTTTTTTTTTCCCTTCCTCTTGAATCAATCCGCACATCCAACCCCCCTCATACAAGGTAACAAACATTAAAGGAGATGCATATTCAGCATGTGGTAAAACATTTCATGGAACAATCATATTATTTGAAACAAATAAGTCTTTGTAATAAAAAAAAAAAAAAACTTGTTAAAATAGAAATGTGACAATAATCCACATGTTCTGCTCATACTAACAAATACTGTTTTTGCGTGAATGTTTGATGTGATGGGGGTGGGAGGGTGCACACAATTTCACAGGGTTTAGGCATAAAAGGAAAAAAAAAAAAAATCATTACAAGTTTGGATTGGGTTCTGAAACTCACGTTAAAAGCATGGGACTACTTTCAGTGGTACGAGAGGGCCCTCAACACGTAACAGAGTTTGAGGAATTTCCCTCAGGGCCTTCACTCCATCAAGGCTCTTACAGGGTCTTTAAAAAGACCTCAGCTCAGGAAGTTCTTTTGACAGTTTTTTGTTTTAAAGTTTTTTACACTATGTTCTTAATGTTTTTCTTGTTTTTAATGTTCTTTCAGTTTCTGAGTAGCACAAAAGAGGGCCACCACACAGTTATACTAAACAAAACAACACAATGGAGAAACAGGGTGTAACCAAAATAATTTCATATAATGTAAAAGGGATCCTGAATCCAGTTAAAAGATCCAAGATTCTAGGCAAAATGAAAAAAGACAAAGCAGGAATAATACTTTTACAAGAAACCCACCTAACAGACGTGGAACACAATAAACTCAGTAGACAAGGGTTTAAAATGATCTCTTCATCTTCATATAAATCAGGGAGGAGGAGGGGAGTAGCGACATTGATATCAACCAAAATTACATTTGAAAAAAAATCAGAACACAAAGATAAAGAAGGGAGATACAGTTTGGTAACTGGGCGGCTAGAGGGAGAAGATATCACCCTGCTGAATGTGTATGCTCCCCCAGGGGCTAACTGGAAATTTTATAAAAATGTATTCGACCTAATGATAACTAAAGCTCAAGGTTTAGTGATATGTGGTGGGGACTTCAATCTTAGACTGAATCCATACTGGGATGCTTCTGGTAATTCCCCACATCAAAATAACACCCAAAACAGGAAGACTCGGATGCTACTAAAAGAAATGGGAATCTGTGATGTGTGGAGGGAACTCAACCCCAGTGTAAAAGACTATACATTTTACTCAACTCCACATTCATCTTACTCAAGGATTGACTATTTTTTTATGTTTAATAGAGACATTGGTAGAGTAAAAACATGTAAAATAGGACTGATGGATCTCTCCGACCACAGTCCGATCTACATGGACTTAAATATCCAAAAATACACAAATAATACATTTTCTTGGAGGTTAAATTCAAATGTCCTGAAAGGACCATTGAAAGATGAATTGGAGTCAGATATTCTCAGATATTTGGAAGATAACGATAATGGAGAAGTATCCCCTTTAATACTGTGGGATGCATGTAAAGCTGTAATAAGAGGAAAGATTATTGCAAAACTGGCAACCCAAAAGAAACTAAGACAAGAAAAACTATCCACATTAGAGTCAGAACTTAGGAACCTAGAAAAAGAACACAAAGGCAACACTCATTCTACTGACTCGCTCAAGATTAAGGAAATTAAAAACCAAATAAATGAGATCTACACAATAGAAATCCAGAAGAAACTTACATTTCTGAAACAAAAATACTATGAAGCAGGCAGTAAATCGGCAAAATTGCTAGCCTATAAATTGAGGAAACATCAAACAGAAAGAGCAATCTACAAAATCAGAGACCCAGTATCAAAGGAAATAAAATTCAGAATTCAGGATATTCTTAAAAACTTCGAGAATTACTATAAGAACTTATACTCCCACAAAAAACATAAAAACGCATCCGAGGCATTCCTAAACACATTAAACCTTCCCCAACTTACGGAGTCACAAAATAAAACACTACTGTCAGAAATACATTCTAAAGAATTGGAAAAAGCAATTATGAAACTTAAAGCTAACAAATCCCCAGGAGCTGATGGCTATACAGCAGAGTGGTACAAAACCTTTAAACAGCAACTATCTCCTCTCCTCCTGAAAACATTTAATTATGTCCTCCACACAGGGGAAATCCCCCCCTCCTGGAGAGATGGGGTCATTGCAGTTATACCTAAACCTGAAAAGGATAAACTAGAGTGCTCCAACTACAGACCAATCAGTGTACTAAATCAGGACTATAAGCTTTTTACCATTATCCTTGCCAAAAGGTTAGAGAATATACTGACAGACCTAATTCATTTAGACCAAACAGGTTTTATAAGACAAAGACAGACACAAGACAACATTCGACGCACTTTACACATAATTCATCATATAAAAAAATATAACTTAAATGCAGTCATATTAGGATTAGATGCTGAAAAAGCATTCGATTCGGTTGACTGGTCTTTTCTATACAGAATCTTATCCAGTTTCAATTTTCATAACAACTTCATTAGAACTATACAGGCATTATATAAAAAACCAACAGCTAAAATAAGGATTAACGGTAATTTATCATCATCTTTTGAACTGGAAAGAGGATGTCGTCAGGGCTGCCCCCTGTCTCCACTGCTCTTTGCAATCTTCATAGAACCTCTGAGCCAATGGATAAGACAAAACCAAAAAATTCAAGGTATTACACTTGGTCAGAAGGAACATAAAATAGCACTCTTTGCTGATGACATTTTAATATACCTAGGGCAGCCGGACACTTCTTTACCAGAACTAACCTCAGTTTTTTCAGAGTATGGAGATTTATCGGGGTACAAATTAAATATGCATAAAACCCAAGTTTTAACATTCAACTATGACCCAAATCATTATTCACTAAGCAAACTCAAAACTAACTGGGAGTCGGAATCTATGAAATATCTGGGGGTCAATATCCCGAAACAACTCAACAAAATTATATCACTAAACTATGATCCACTGGTGACAAAAATAAAATCTGACCTAGCAAGATGGAATATGATACCATTCTTGGGTATTGCACAAAGAATTGAAGCAGTCAAAATGAATATACTTCCACGTCTTCTATACCTTTTCCAAACAATACCGGTAGAACCTCCCAAAAAAACATGGCAGGAGCTGGACAGAAGGATCTCAAGATTCATATGGCAGGGCAAGAGACCTAGAATCAGATATAGAACCCTACAGCTAAACAAAGACAAAGGTGGGCTCGCGCTGCCAAATATCAGGGACTACTTTAAAGCCGCACAAATTAAAACTTTAGTAGAGATATGTAACCCAGTCTACTCTGCACAATGGAAGGAGATCGAATGCCAAATAACAAGTGACATCCCCCTACAGGCGATAATAGGGAACAATGTCTTACCTAAGCTTTTGAATAACACTAACCCGTGGATAGAGACCCCGCTAAAAATTTGGTTTAAGATAGTCAGAGAGAATCAAACTAAAGAGCCCTATCGACTTCTGCAATGGATCGCCTATGATCAGGACTTTACTCCTAATAAAACAGACACCAGATTTAAAAAGTGGAAGGAGAAGGGGCTGATAAAATATTACGATTTTTTTAAAGGGCAAATCTTAAGAAGTTTTGAAGATTTGAAAAAACAAGGCCTAATAAATCAAGACCTTTACAGGTTCTTCCAGCTTAGACACCACATAAACAATATACTTAAAAAGGAGGTTTTGGAAAGGGCCCAGTCAGGTGTTCTGAAGGTCTTCTTAATGGCATATAAAGGGATCCCAGGGATCAGATACATTTCTAAAATATACCAAGGTCTTCAAGACTTAAAAGGAGACAACACATCTTATATAAAAGAGAGATGGGAAAAAGAGGGGAATTTCACTTTACATCTGGAAATATGGGAAAAGCTAAATAAACAGCAATGGAAAAGTACCTCATCCCTGCAGTGGAGAGAATTTGGATGGAAAAACTTGGCAAGATTTTTCAGAACACCTGCACAAATCAAATTTACCCATAAGGGATTGAACTGTTGGCGCTTGTGTGGTGAAAAGACTGCAAATCATTTTCATGTGTTTTGGTCATGCCCAGTTATCCACCAATATTGGACCAATGTACAGACAATATTGGGGAAAATATTCAAAATTACAGTTCCCTTTTCTTTTGTAACTTTGTATTTGGGTTTACTACCGGACTCACTGGAAAGACGAGGAGAAAAATACTTATTCAATGTTTTAATATTGGCAAGTAAAAAAGCCCTAACTAAAAAATGGATGTTGAAGGACTGTCCTACACCTGAAGATTGGACTAACGTGATCCAAGACATTTACTCGATGGAAAAGTTGACATTCGCACTGAGACAGGACATGGATGGGTTCATGAACTTTTGGCAACCCTGGACCACATATGTGTCTTCCATTAGATCTAATCTTTGACAAATACCATTTCAATAATGGTTCTGCTCTTTGTTCCAATGCTACTCAGATGCTCTTTTATCTTTATTTACTTACTTTTTCTTTTTGTTTGTTTTTTACTGGTTTGTTTGGTTTTTTTTTGTTTTTTGTTTTGTTTTTTTTTCTCTTTAATTTCACTTTTTCTTTCACTTTAAAAAAAAAAAAAAATAAGGGGTGTTGTAAGAATTAATCTTCCAATGTTGTCAGATATCAGAAAATAAGGGAACATGTGATGAAAATGTAAACACTGCATTGCTGTAACGACCTGTATACCCTTTACAAAAACTTAAATAAAAAAAAAAAAAAAGAATAGGCCTGGTGGGTGGACTGCCGCAAAGTCTGCACGACATGGTGGATTATTCTGCCACCAATAGCTAAAAAAAGTCCTTCATTAAACTAAAATTACTTGCCATGCTCCTCAACTAAAATACAAACACAAAAATAACCCCATATCATAGCATGCATGCATAAAACACCAGAACTATAAACACCCATTTTTACAGCACAGTCACTTGGGTGGGAGAGGTAGAACTGGCATGGGGGGCCCAGGGCAGCCCCTCAGCAAGGGCGCCCCTGGAAGCAGCAAACCCTTGGGACGATGGCTGATCTTCTGCACGGTGGCGCAGTGGTTTAGCACTGTGGCAGCACAGTTTTACCCTCGGCCGGGGGATCGCGGGGATCATGAGATCGTGGGTTCGATCCCAGCCCCCGACCAACAGTGAGCTGTGTGGAGTTTGCATGTTCTCCCCGTGTTGCGCGGGTTTACTCCGGGATTTCTCCGGTTTCCTCCCGCACACCAAAAACATGTAGGTTTAGGGCGCTCGCGCACGCAGCGACCAGCAGCCGGTGGCTTGTCACCAGACTGCAAACCAAGTCTACCTACGGGTACAAATAAGTAACAAAAAAAAAAAACAAAACAAAAAACTCCTTCACCACAAACATCAACTCCCATCCAGCCTCGTCACCCAGAGCTTCTTCTCGGACACGCCGAAGCTGATTGGCGTGCCTCGATGAGCTGTCGGACAACCAGAAGTATGCTGCGCCCAACTTCGCCACTATGCGCAGACACCCTCGGTATTTTGCTGGCTGTTGTTTGGCCCATCTTCGCCATGGACATTCTCAGCAGGGCCCGGCTTGGCCTGACATGTTGCTGCTGAGCATGCGGTAACTCCATGCTCGTCGGTCTGGCCCCGTCCTCTTCTAAAACCATTGCAGCGGTCACCGTTGTAGCTGCAGACCCTCCATCCTCCTGCAGCCAAGCTCTGGAGGCATCTGGAGGTAGCACGGTGTCACTTGCCAACACAGCTGCCCTGCCGCCACACTCGGTACCCCCCTCTACCATGTCCCGAGCGCTGGCACTGAAACTCTCCTCCGCCAAACCTTAGTGAAACTGGTCCTGCTTGACCGCTGTGTGTCCGTTAGCACTTCATCCCACACAACATTCTCTTTGACCACCGGAACCAGGGGGTTCCAGCGGCCCCAACCCGACCATTCGTTCCCGGCATCGTCTTAAATAGCGAAACCCAGTCCGTAAAACAAATCACAGCCCTTGATGTTATTGCCTCATGCTGTCACGTGGAACGTGAAGTCAACCATCTTTGCAGACTTGTACCGGACCGTTAACTCCAAAGTCCCAACCATGCACAGCTTGCCACCTCCATAGCCATACACTGTGCCGGGTTACCTTTAATCCTGTAGTGGGGGAAGAACTTCCTTACCGTGGCCCAATTCAGCAACGACCCCTCCATCCACGTGTTGAGCAGCAGCAGCACCTCCACATCGTCCAACTCCACTGTGCAGTACGTGTACCCATTTGTGGTGAGGAACACCATATGAATGGTCATCGGGGGGGTGGGCAGAGTGATTTCTTCCATGGGCTCTGCGGTTCAGATACACGGCACACTCTAGCATAATGGTTCAAGCGTCCACATCTGCTACAACGTTTGCCCCTAGCCGGGCAGTCCTTTGCCTTATTTCGGTGCGTTGCAGACCCACAACCCTTGCACAGGGGTTTTCCTGGGGCAGACCTTCGGCTGGCAGCATTGGTTTCCATAACGTCGTCATCCAAGCTATCCTCATCCACAACATTTGCAGCGGCAGGTGGCTCTGGCGGCCTCTGTGACTGGCACCAGGTTAGCTCTGAAGCTAGCTTGTCTGCAGTCTCCAACTGGAGAGCTAGTTCAACAGCTCTGACTAATGTTAAGTCATTAGGCGTTGTAAGTAGCCTAGCCCGCAATACGGTACTGTACATGTGCTCCGCAAGCTGGTCAAGTACCATTTCATCTTCCAATGGCCCAAAGTGGCACTGACTAACTAGCTGCCTCAAGTTGGCGACAAACTGGTGAATAGGCTCACCTACCCGCTGATGTCGCTGCCGAAAATGAATCCTCCAGACAGTCATGCTATTCTGGGTATGGAAATGGCTGGCTAGCAGCTCCACGATGTCCTCGAAGGAGTCCGATGCTCTGAGTGTTCGCAGGAGTCGCTGGCCCTTGATATCCAGGTTGTGGACGAGAAGCGCACGTGCCCTTAGCTTGTCAAGCTGTCCGAGGTCCAGCGTGGTGATGTAAGTTTGGAAGGCCTCGAACCACCTGGGCCAAGGCACTGGCAGTTCACCCAGAAGCTCGAGAAAGGGACGAAGTGGTGTGATACACGCCTCCATGAACTAATCCTCGATCGCCAAATGTTATGTATGGAAAATACCTGGGTGAAGGATGAGGCAAGATGGAGTTGGTGAACACAGCTTTATTGGTGGAACTCAAGTAGCGGTTACACCGCAGGCACCTGGCAATAGCCACTGGTCAAAGAGACCACAAGATGTTGGCCCACCCACTATATAGGGCAATGTGGTGATGTGACAGGAAGTGCACGTCACCACACTGCATTTCACAATAAAGTGCCGTTTCCCATATACCACAAGGGTCACCTGACTTTATCAGCCAAAAAAATCAACTTCATGAATGAAAAGAAACTTCCAGTAGTAGAAGGAACATCATATTTGGAGAGCCCAAAATTGAAAGACAGAAATTGCACACAACTCCCAGTTTAAATAGCCATGGTCTTTGATCACAAAAAAACTAATGCATTTTAAAGTAATGAATTATATAAAATTAGTTGTCATGGAGTTCAGTATATAACAGTTAGTTCTGACCAGGCAATTTGATTGGACAGTGGTTGTATTTCACTATAACCACATTTGGATTCCGTTTTACCAGATATGTATCACTGCGCTTCATGGGTGTCTTTACATTAAAGCAACTGTTAGTGACTTCTTATATGTGAAAGTCCTAATGCTGTGTTGTGTAATTTAATTTTCACATTTTGAAAAGAGACAGTCCCCAATATATATGAACCTCTGCCACCTGGACGAGCTACTTAACAGCTTGTAAACATCCGGGCAGTGTTGTCAGATGGGAAATGAAGAACTGTTGTATTGTCGCTTTAAAATTGTCATATTTTGACCCAAACTATCGGATGTACTAAAATAACTTGAAAAATCAGACTAGGACAGTGCATTTAAAAACAAAGCTATTCTATATGTATGGAACTGCAGTAACCTAAGTAATAAACACAGAGGCTCGGCCATTTGAATGAAACAACTGCTTTATGCATTGTCACACTTAAACACACCAACACACAGTGAACTGCACCTCTTTGCACAACCACTGCTTCCATCCTTAAACGCAGGGTCTAACTCCCAGGCAGGGCGATAAAGCTGCTGCTGTGCCCAGTGGAGTTGCTTTGTTTTCTTACCGGTGTCCATGTCTGTGCTCCTGGACTCTTTTCTTTTAGTACTTTTTTTCCTCCGAGTCCGAACTCATGTTCACTGACTTTTTTTTTTAATTTGTTGTGGTGCCAGGGCAGCTGTGCAAACAAACATGAGCCAAGCGCTGCTGATGTGATTGGCAAATTTGGCAGTGAGGAGGAGCCAACCTGGTATGAGCTGATCAGCTATCAGCAGGCATCAGTTTCTGGTGATGTGTGGGTGTTCACATAAATCAAAATTACATTTTTTGGGGGGGGGGGGGCACAGAAATGCCAAAATTATTGTATATTTGGCCTTTTTTAAAACTATTGATTGTATATCATATAAGCTTTAAAACTATCGTATAAATATGATAATTATCGTATATCTGGCAACACTGCATCCGGGTGAAAAAAGCTGCCATCTGGGCTCTGTGTTTCCAAATGTCACATCTGTTCCCAATAAAACATATGAGCTGAACTCAGGTTTATCATCCCGATAAGCAAACCATGATTCCTTTGTGGTAACAGACTCTATTACTTCATCTGAAGATGCTGAGAAGAAGCAGGCAAAGTTTGCGGAAGTGAGCTAAAGCTAAATCACGGTTATCAGCTAGCCGCTAACCACTGCGCATAGGGTCTACAGCTGAATCACCATGGTGATATATTCATTGATACTGCACTCCCTCCCATGTGTTATTGCTTAATTACAATTATAATTATGTTATTGCTTAATTATAGTGTGCTTATATAATTATAGTGTGCTTATAACCACACCAGCTGTCCATGCTTACTATTATAAATACTGTGGTGAAACAATACTTTTTCCCAGGAAAAAATGTGCGTCATTTCAGGCTGAAAGCAACCATCTGTGAAAAAGAAAATATTTAATAAAGTAAGGAAATGAAAAAAAAAATGACACAAGCAATTTTGTAATTGCTCAAGGTGTAAAATATAAACTTGCTTTTGTGACCTAAATAATGGCATTAAGAAGTTAACATTTTCTGTGTAATAATGACATATTTGCACATCTTCACTTACAAAACAACACATTAATCAAAACTGGCATGTATTTGCACTTTCAAGACTTGTGACTGCAATGTAAGCAAAGCTTAAAGAGAAAAAGCTGTCTTTTCAGTTTAGTTTAGACATAAGAAAATGGGAAATAATTTTTGCCAAGAAATAAGTAAAAAAAAAAAAAAAAAACATGTTTCAGAAGAATGCCATTTGAAGTGACCATCAAACCAAAACTTTGTAGAGATGAATGAGGCTTTTCTGTAGAAACTCCTTTTTAATACTACATATAATCTCTTCACTCACTGTTGAAACAAAAATAATGGTGAGTGCATCTCTTTTTTCCTTCCTACATTTTGAAAAAGACAGCACAGCTTGGCATGCATGATCTCAGGTCAAGTATGGCCTATAATTTCGGTGTGGTTTTGTGTTTGACACATATAAGGGGTCTGTGGATTTTTGACAGCAGATAAATTAAGTGCCAATACTTGGAACTGCAGGGAGATAGCCTTTATAAATCAACAACATGTGTAGGTTACACAACTGAAAGCACTACAGATCTGGGACTCGGATCATGATCACAACAGCCGCATATATTAGCCAATTCCTAAATGACGGTTCCAACTGAGCCTCTCCACTGACTGTTGAGGAAAAAAAAAGAATTAAAATACACTCTGCTTGCGAAACATAATTTTTACACAAAAAGGAAAATGATCTCTGTTGTATATCATGGTAAATAAAGTGTGAAAGCTTTTGTAATATCCATCTAAGCCCAAGGACCCCAGGCTCCCGAGGGGCCAGGGTCACATTTGGGGTCATCATCGGGGAAGTTTATGGGCAAAGCGCCACTCTGATAGAAGTGGAGTCTACTGAGAAGATAGTCGACTACTGCAGGAAACTGGGTGGCTACTTCATTCCTCTCCTCTGGATCTTTTTCAATATCAAACAGCATTACAGGCCTCAGTGGATCCACCTCTGAGGGGCCCAACTCTGAGCTGTTATGGTCGGGCCGGGGGAACCAAACGTCACAGCCTAGAGGGGAGCAGATGAAAGAAACAAGCAGCAATAATGGATTTTACTCTTCAATACTGTATCAGATAGATGTAGATACACATTCATACAGATCCCTGTCTCAGCTGCTGTGGCGCTTCCAAAAGTTTCACACACCATCTTTAATTAGGTTTTAAAGTATTGGTGAAGGAATAACTCAATAGAACTTTACCATAGAATTTAAATATCAACCCTTTATTATTTCCACAGGAGAAAATAAACCCCAATGTATGTGCAAAAAATCCATAATTTTATGGGTGTGTTTGTCTGACCAACTCAAAAATGAGGTACACTACTCACAGAAAGTTAAGGATATGTGGCTTTCAGGTGAAATTTATGGAAAATGTAAAAAGTTCATGCTACAGTGATATTATATCATGAAAGTAGGGCATTTAAGTAGATTTACTGAATAACTTGTCAAGTGCCCTTTAGCATCAATTACAGCTTGACAATGACATCTCATGCTGTTCACAAGTTGACTTTTTCTCTGCTGAGGCATGGTATTCCATTCTTCTTGAAGGGCGGCCCTCAGGTCATTGAGGTTGTTGGGTGCAGGGTTACGAGCCTCTACATTGCCACTCAGCTGATCCCATAGGTTTTCTATGGGATTCAGGTCTGGAGAAAGTGCAGGCCACTCCATTTGTGGTACCCCAGCCTCCAGCAGCCATTCCCCAATGACGCGACTTCGATGAGCTGGAGCATTGTCGTCCATGAAGATGAAATTAGGCCTGTGGTGTTCATGCAGGAGCACAATGACTGGATTAATGATGCTATTCAGGTAGTATCGGCTTGTGACTGTACCATTCACAAGGTGTACAGCAGTTCTGCATTGACTAGACACACCTGCCAAGACTGTAACACCACCACCACCAAAGGCTACTCTGGTGACCACAGTGGCTGATGCATAGTGCTCTCCTTGACATCGCCAACATTGTTGGCGGCCATCATTTCTGCTCAGTGTGAATTGACTTTCATCAGAGAACAACACTGAGGCCTACTGGTCCCTTGTCCAGTGTAAATGCTCCCTGGCTCATCCAAGACGATGACGCCTGTGCCTTATGGTGTGGTCAGGTACCCTTGCAGGTCATCTAGCACACAGACCACAATGATGTAAATGGCTTTGAATGGTCTGACGTGACACTTGGGTGCCTCTCCCCTCCCTTAAATGTTCCTGGAGTTGAGTGGAATTTATCATCCGGTTCCACAGGGGATTGTTCACAATGAAGCGGTCATCGGCGTGGGATGTGGCCAAAGGATGTCCACTTCTATGTCTTTCTGTGACTCTTCCAGTCTCTTTGGATCTCTGTTGCAACCCGCTGATGAGTGGAAATATGTATGGCTGCCCCATCATGTTAGTGGTGCTGGGAGCACCGGGGCGTGATGCTGGTGGGTCCTGGGCTGCTTCCACTGGCGGCCCTCGCCCTGGGTTGGGATTTGGGGGCAGTGGGTGGCCTCGTGAACCAGTCTGCAAGCTGGCTTCTGGGGAGGGACGGCCTTGCTTTTAGACCGCCTACCTCCCGGTCTTATTTCCCGTCCTCCCCCTCCCCCTGACTCTGGGTGGAATATACATCTTTTTTGTTACATTTAGGGCTTTGGGGTGGGGGTGTGCTGCACTGTGTCGGTGAAGGGGATACCTTTGCTGTGCGGTGGGGCTGCAATCACCTCAATTTTAATTGCATTTTAGACACTGAGGGCTTGGGGGGATGGGGGCCCTACTGCCCATCGCAGTGGCTAGCGACGCTCCAATCACTATCCCCCCAATTTTAATTGCACTTTGGTAGTCCACACATTTACACACAATTATCTCATATAACCGATACACACCCACCATGTTCTGTGCGAGGGGAGGGGGTGGGGGTTTTCCCCCACCCCTGTTGCCCTGCTCTTGCTGGGGGCATGGGAGTCTGGTGGGGAGCCTGGGACCTATCATGTTGTCAAAATTCCTGGGTGCTACTGAATATATAGATACAACCAAGGAAGTGAGAGGGGGGCTGAATATGAGTCTAAGTGAGAGTGAGGGGGTGATGAATGGAGGTGGTAATGGTGGGTCGGTTTTGTGCGGCGCTTTGCGTGCCGGGCGGCATCTTGGGGTGCCTGCGGTGGTCTGCTGATTGTTCGCTCAGATGGGCACCAGGGGTGGGGGTCTGCTTCTGTGGCCTGTGCCAGTGGTCTCCCTGGTCACTGCCGGGCACTGGTGTGTGTTCAGGCTCGCTGCATCTGCTTCGCAGCTGCCTTATGAAACAAAGGTGAATGAGGAGTGAATATGAATGGGTAAAGGAGTGAGAGAAAATGGGTCGGTCTGGGTGAGTGAGAGGGGTGTGCATGGGATCATGTGGGTGTGAAGGTGTGGGAAGGGGTATGTCTGTGAGTCAGGAGGTGCTGGATTAAGGGGGGTAGTGCCTCTCGGCAACGTGGGCTCCCCTGGGCGGGGGGACTTCTTTGGACGTAGGGTCCCCGGGGTGTGCGACAGAGGCGCTGGGGCGGGCCTGCTGTGGGAGTGCCTGGGGGCGCGGGCTGGTCTCTGTCCCGGGGGGTGGGGTCGCTGGCCTCCTGGTGCCTGGGGCCCGGGGATGGATGTTGGCCCCACTGGGGGTGGGCGGGGGTCGGGCGGGTCTGGGGGCGTGGGCTCACTGCGCCGGCCACCGAGCGGCCTGGCCTCCCTTGATCGTCCCTCTGGGGGCAGATGCCTGGCTTTCCTGGAGCTTGCTGACCTCGGGGCTAGGGGTTGGTGGCGGTGCCTTGCCTGCTCGGGGTTCCCGGGGGGAGAGCTGCTGCGACCGGCCCTCTGCTCGTATGTTTCCTGACAAACCACTCACATGCACACACTTATTTTGCGCGCGTTCTCATATATATGCACACAGACATACACGCACAAGTGTCTCTCCTTTAACAGGTGCGGAAACCAGACTCGTGTTGAGACATCTCCGGTGGAAGAAGCAGTTTGTCTTCTGTTTGTTTAAGCTGTTGGTTTGTTTGGGGTTTTTTTGTTTGTTCCCCTCCCTTTTCTTTTCCCCCTTAACACACTTCCTTTCCCTCTTCCCCATCCTGTTGGGTCTTCCACAGGTAAAACAATTAAAATAAAGTATTAAAAGTTATTACAGGAGGAGTTTACAACAATATACAATACACAGTTAGGTACTGTATAAGCTCCTCTTGGCAAAGTAAATCTGTTTTGGCACAATAAGGGTGACAGATCCCTGTTCTGTTTGCCTAGCTGCCTGACAGGACAAGGGGGAAAAAAAAATGTTTAATTATGAGGGGATACTGTCACAATATATGAGCAGTACGTGAAGGGTTAAAATGTGGAAGGAATGTGGTGAAATGTTTGCTTTACTTTTATAAGTGGCCACAAGTGCAGTCATGTGACAAAATCAGGTCACCCTGTATAAGCCTGTGTTTTTAATCATAGACATATGGATATTTAATATTAATGTTAACACTGGGAGATTCCTGTTATATAATTAAACAAGACAGGAGTCTTTAAAATTTCATTAAAGAAACAGTGACGAATAAATTAGGACATCCTCACCTTTATTCCCACTTAAAATGGCTAAAATAAAAAAAATACATTGGTTATCAACGTGAACATTTAATAATGAACTGAATATTTAATAGAGTGTCCAAATTGTATCACCTGACTGTATGTGAATGCCAGACCTTTTGTTAAACATGAAAAACTTGGTGCATTTAAAAAAGAAGTGTATAACCTGTAGCAACACACCTGAGGATCAGAAAGGCTGAAGATGCAGTGAGCAGAGATGGATGGTTTAGTATTTCACAGCTCTGACCCAATCACATCTAACATCACTGTTGTCAGCAACAAAAACAAAGCAGAGTTCTGACTCTTCAAATGTTCATTTATTTATTTTCCAGTAAAATATTTCAAAAACTTCAAACATACAACAGACACACCATGAATTTACTGAGAACTAATTCATTTCAGTATTTCTACGTCTCCCAGCTGGCCTGCAAACGTCTTGGTATCCTCTCTGAAGAGCTGGAGCAGGTGGCCGGGGGGAGAGGGACGTCTGGGCTTCTCTGCTTGAGCTGCTGCCTCCACGACCCGGACCTCCGAGAAAAGCGGTAGAAAATGGACGTATGTTTTTTTCTCGCTTCGGCTTCTGACTCCAGCATGTCGTTCACAGCAGCCAGAAGAGTTTCACTCCACTTTCTCTTTCCTGGAAAAAAAAAACACCTGGAGGATGGAGACAAATATTAACAGACAACAATTCTAATACAGTTCTGAGACTCAACAACACGTATGGGCAATGCAACAGTCATGTTTCCTTTACCTTGTCTAAGGTAGCAGAGGGTGCTGGCAGCAGAAGATGTCAGGCAGATGGCAGTCTCTGAATAAAGACACATTTCTGGATCAGAACCATATTATAAAAAAAGAATATAGCAAAACTGTCAGGGCAGATCAGCTAGGCCAGAGGTCTGAAACCTGTGGCTCTTCTGCTCATATTCAGTGTACAGGAAAACTGTCACATGTATGACAGAATAAATTCACTGATATACAAGAAAAAGATGTAAATCAAGAGGGAAAAACTGCAATATGAGACAGTATAATCTACAGGAATATGTTGTTTATTTATGACCATAATTGTGAATTTATTAGAAAAACATTCAAAAAAATTAAAAAGAGAAACAGGCAAATTTAAGTGTTGCACATTTTAGAAAGCGCAAAATTATTAGGAAAAAAGCTGTGCATTTACAAGAAGTCCCAGATTAATGAAAATGTCATGAATTGCCCCTCGGGGCAGAAACGAAGCCCCAGGCGCTGGACTGTGAGTTGTGCAGGTTTAATAAAGAACACAAAGTATACAAAGATCAAAACTTACAGAACTTAGGCGAGCAGGGAACAGAGTGTGAGCAGATGTGGAGAAACATCTGACCTTAGTTTTAGGATATGGCAATTGGCAAGCAGAGCAGCCGACAATAAATAGGCAGCGAGAGTGACTGCCAATCTGAGTCGGCTATGATTAACATGAGCGGAGGGGAGACAGGACTGACAGCTGACAGGAGCACTGCCCATGACCAGAGTAACCCCCGGAAGTGCTCACTGACAACTGCAGCTGAGAGAGAGAGAACACAGGATGAGAAATACCCCAACAAGACGAGAACTAGACTGAGGACAAATAATAAACATTGGGAAATGAACTGGAAAACAAGACAGTAAAGAAATATATAAATGACAACACTAAGACGGGAAAAATAAATAGATGATGAAATAACATAAAGAAATCTGAACCCCAACCAAACAACAGATTATCAAATACCTAGAATACAAAAATGAACAGGAATAAAACAATGTGAAGAATGACCAAAAAGCTGAGCATGGTGGACCCCCCTCCATGCTCAGCTTGTGACAAAAAAAGAGTTTCAATAAAAAAAAAATGCCTTAAGTTTATGTGGAAAAATGTTGCAAATTTATAGTAAAAAAAAAAAAAATCCTGCAGATTAAAGAGGACAAGGATGCAAATGTGAGAAACTAAATGCACAGTACAAGAAAAAAAAACCTGCATATTAGAGAGAAAAACATTGGAAACTTCTGTGAAATAAGGTGTACATTTGTAACAAAACAAATTTCAGAGGAAAAAAAGGTAACAAATTAAATAGAAAAAGTTGCAAATTTAAGAGAAAAATATTGCAGATTTACATGGCAAAAAGTGCCGGTGTTTAGAAAAGGAGTTTCAAATTGATTTCATATTTGGGAGAGACAAATTAGAAGTCAAGAGGGTGAAAAAAAAGCCTCAAATTTATGAGATAAGTTACATATTTTTTGCACATATTTACCAACCTTCAGCTCCTCCGAGGATGCCGACGGCAGACTCCAGACTGCGGTATCCTGTGGCAGCGGTGCCGGGGTTTCATGTGTAGGCAGGTTGATGCAAGATTACATCCAAAGTGTCGGAACATTTCCTGGTCTTCTGGTTCTCCCAGTTGTGATTGTTGTGGTCCTTAATTGTTATAGTCCTGTTTTGAGTTTTGCAATGTTCTTCCTCACTGCTTCGCATTGTGAAAAATCCCTGCTAACTGCGAGCTTATTTTCTGAAAATGATTACGCTCCGCTGCGAGCCCTCAAATTCTCACGGATTCTCCTCTGTGGCATACAAGGCCAGAAGAGCTCTGACCTCCTCATCGGTCCATTTGTCAGTGTTTTCATATTAAAACTTCTATATCCGTTAGCAATTACAGGAAAAAACACGGCAAAGTTTCATTTTGAACATGGCGGCACCATGAAAAGCAGAAGTCTCTGGCAGTGGGCGTAGCTTATGAGTTGCACGGTGGCACAGTGGTTAGCACTGTGGCAGCACAGTTTACCCTTGGCCGGGGGATCGTGGGATCGTGGGTTCGATCCCAGCCCCCGACCAACAGTGATCTGTGTGGAGTTTGCATGTTCTCCCCGTGTTGCGTGGGTTTACTCCGGGATTTCTCCGGTTTCCTCCCACATGCCAAAAACATGCATGTTAGGTTAATTGGCTGTTCTAAATTGTCCCTAGATATTTGTTTCCTATAGGCCCTCAGAATAGAGGGTTAGTATTAATGAAAGCGCTTTGAGTGGTCTTTGTGACTAGAAAAGCGCTATATAAGTGCAGGTTAGTTAGTTAGTTAGTTAGTTAGTAGTAGTTAGAGTTCTGCCAATCAGCAAACACCTACGTCGTAAGAGTTCCCGGTTCACCAGAAAAGACCCTGCCTCAGAGCAGGAGCTAAAATGTTTCTGGAACTGAGGTCGTGGTCCCTAGATCCTATGCTGTCCGAACACAGTAAAACCGGCCCTATGTAGTTAAAAGGTTATAGGAACTGCAAAAGGTTCCCACAGTGCGAAAGCGCCTAATGATAGGTCAAAAATTTGCCAGATTGCTCAATGATCTTGACTTCTTTGTAAGGAGGTGCGTCCCCAATTAGACTTGTGGTACAAAGCCAAGAAGATCCAACTGAAAGGTAAAAAAGGCAGCACACGCCAGACTTAACAGTTTGACTATCTTCCAATTTACCAAAATGCTAGCATGTGGTTTTTTTTACATTGGCCAAAATAAATTGGTAAATTGGAAGATAAGTTTGGTGTGTGCTGCCTTTTTTACCCTTGACTCTCTCAACAATCTCTCAGTGATCTCCACCCCTGTGTAAAGGGGATATTAAGAGCTTATCTAAATAACGGTAGTGCGTACTTCATTGTGAAGTGATTTAATATTTTTTCAATGTGCATGTGACTCACGACTGCATTTTATGAGGTTAAAACCCATAGACAAAAAAATTCATACAATATGGGCAATTCAACTGACAGCCATTTGAGGAGACGCTTCATTGGAGCTATTTGAAGGGACACCTTGAGTGTTTCATCAGTTTTTTGTGGTCAAGTAAACATTTTTACATAAAGTAAAAAATATCTGTTTAACTGTTTTAATAAAAGGATATTTGATAAGATGATAAGAAGCTACTACATATCTGTGCATTCATTCCACTTAGATTAAATATGCCATTACAGGTGACAGAAGATACTGACCTGGGTACCCAGTCAGCAACTTCCAGTTAGAGGATCGAATAGCTGCGTGAATGGACACATTGAATCTGGATTTGGCCCAGGGGTCTGTGCCGGCCTCCTGAGCCAAAGTTAACTGCTGTTGCCTGCCAGGACCTGCAGAGAGCAGAGGACAGAGCAGATCATGGAGAAAAAAAGCATTTAAAAAAAATGACAAATCACTGATTAAGAGGATATTAAAGTACCACTGGACACAAAGTGCCCTCTGTGGAGGTTTATAGGAACCATAAGAAAAGGTAGAAATGTACCAAATTTTAGGGCACACCTAGAAATCATAGTAGGTATCGAGTGAAGGTGCAAAAATAAATATACCAACTAGAAAGAGCTCTTTTGTGCTGTAAAATAAGCCCGCAAAAATTGTGTGGTTAAAAAAGGAAACACCTTAAAATTCACTATTAAAGACAGAAATTGTTCCATGTATTAATTTCCTCACACAAATGGAACTTTGGGACCCAGAGGAATTTGACAGATATGGTGGTAATACGGTCGACTCAGCACCAGTCTACCACATTAGCCAAACACAATGAAGAACTTGGCGTTAAGGCGATGGGACAAATACAGAAAAATGCAGAACGAGGCTCACAGTTACCAGCTGGCATATTTATTTAACCAGCGTCAAAACTAACCTCCTGCCATGAGATGTTTCTGCCCTTACAGAAATGTCAAAAGTAAGCACACAAGTCATTGCTTTTTTTTAATTTAGTGTTCTCAGGTTGTTGACCTTGACAATATGGTTCTGATTAGACAGACTTTCAAGCCATTCGGACCTCCTAACACTGTCAAAAACAAGCATGTCCTCGCATTCCTTGCATAAGGACAACTCCCCCGCCGACAAAAAGAAGGAGACCAACTTTCCATCGGGACTTGTTTTATAGAGCAGATTCCACCGCAGCGACATGACGGGAGAATTAAAACATTTCCGATCTCAGCATTTTTGCAACCACACGATAAAAGCTTTGACATTGAATTCTCCACTGATCCTTGCACAAATGACATGTGGGTATCTTTGATTGCTCTCACATGCACTAAAGTCAAGCTGTGCAACATGGAGAAATTCAATTAAAACAACAGACATGCAGAACTCACTGACAGACTAGAATGGGGGGAGTGGATCAGAATCAGGTGGGATGATAAATGATTTGGACTTTGCAAACAGCAGGGTTGACTGTACAGTACTTCTCAGTCCTAAAGAAAGGGGCCTCAAATCCTCACAGATGCACACTGTGTACACATGTCCACTTCTTGCATTCATTCTTTGCAGGAACCCCTGAAAGTAGGCCCGGCTCATCTGGATCCACAGCAGGATGACACACAAACAGGCTTAGGAGGGAGCGAGCAGAGCGGTGGAGGAAGAGTGGGAAGAGACCCTGAAAGGGCAAAGAAATTGCTCAAAGGAGAGAGCTGAGAAGTATTGAGGGGAAATTTGGAGGTGATTTAAGGCTTGGGCCAAGTCCAGCGTTTCTCTCTTTCAGTAAGCAAGAAGTTCAGGGACCCCCCCTGTGACCCATTTAGTCACCATCGCGTTTGCTCGCACAGCAGCGACAAAGGAAAAGTGATCCTGAAAAGCGACTTGAAAGAAGAAAAGTGCCTTTCAACAGCTCAAAGAAGCTCTAAGGGAGAGCAGAAGAAAAAGGAAAAGGAATGTAGAGAGTGAGGATGTTGGGTGGATGGGCGAGAAGAAAAGGGAAAGGAATTTGAACCTGGAAGGGAGGATAGCTGTTGCTGTGACGGTCGACAATAAACATTCAAACATAAAACACGAGGGTGAAAGCTTGTGGAGCAGCTGTGTCATTCTACAGCGACTCCTCTAATCATCCAAACAATTTAAATGGTAATGACCACCAATAAAGTTTAACGATGATTTGAGCACCAATGGCTTGAAGTGTACAAACAGCCCAGACAGGGAAATGCAATAAAAATGTGAATGACGAGAGAATTCTTTTTAAAAGGCTACTTCTGTGCTGAAGCTTCAGTTTTTATTTAATTCAAATGTATTCTGCTCAAGTTTTTTTGGAACAGTCTTCCATCTTTAACTCATTTTTTTCCCCCCAACACACAACATTTTACACTTCCCACTGAATCAGAAAACTCTGGCTGAAGAACAGAAATTCTGATAAAACACACTGAACAACCAACATAAAAGCAGAGTGAAGTATATGGTTCCTAAAAAGTCAAGATATTTCATGAAGGAGTTGGTGCAGAACAAAGAAAACCAGAAAAATGTTTGAGAATTAGTCCTGGCTGGCTATCAACAGTCCTATTTCACAGTGGTCATTCTGGCATAAAATAGTAGGAAAATACAGTGGTCACCAATCATATTAATATAAAGGTCCCATATTGTACATTTTGAAACCACACATTTTAAGTTTTCACTTCTCAAGGACATACAGTGGTGTGAAAAAGTGTTTGCTCCCTTCCTGATTTCTCATTTTTTTGTATGTTTGTCACACTTAAAATGTTTCAGATCATCAAACAAATTTAAATATTAGACAAAGATAACACACGTAAACACAAAATACAGTTTTTAAATAAAGATGTTTATTATTAAGGAAAAAAAAAATCCGAACCTATATGGCCCTGTGTGAAAAAGTGATTGCCCCCTAAACCTAATCACTGATTGCGCCACCCTTAGCAGCAACAACTGCAATTAAGCGTTTGTGATAACTGGCAATGAGCCTTTTACAGCGCTGTGGAGGAATTTTGGCCCACTCATCTTTGCAGAATTGTTGTAATTCAGCCACATTGGAGGGTTTTCGAGCATGAACCGCCTTTTTAAGGTCACGCCACAGCATCTCAATCGGATTCAGGTCAGGACATTGATTAGGCCACTCCAAAGTCTTCATTTTGTTTTTCTTAAGCCATTCAGAGGTGGGTTTACAGGTGTGTTTTGGATCATTGTCCTGCTGCAGAACCCAAGTACGCTTCAGCTTGAGGTGACGAACAGATGGCCAGACATTCTCCTTCAGGATTTTTTGGTACACAGCAGAATTCATGGTTTCATTTACCATGGCAAGTCTTCCAGGTCCTGAAGCAGCAAAACAGCCCCAGACCATCACACTACCACCACCATATTTTACTGTTGGCATGCTGTTCCTTTTCTGAAATGCTGTGTTACTTTTATGCTGGATGTAATGGGACACACACCTTCCAAAAAGTTCAACTTTTGTCTCGTCAGTCCACAGAGTATTTTCCCAAAAGTCTTGGGGATCATCAAGATGTTTTCTGGCAAAACTGAGACGAGCCTTTATGTTCTTTTTGCTCAACAGTGGTTTTCGTCTTGCATCTCTGCTGTGCAGGCCATTTTTGTCCAGTCTCTTTCTTATGGTGGAGTCATGAACACTGACCTTAACTGAGGCAAGTGAGGCCTGCAGTTCTTTGGATGTTGTTGTGGGGTCTTTTGTGACCTCTTGGATGAGTCATAGCTGTGCTCTTGGGGTAATTTTGGTCAGTCAGCAACTCCTGGGAAGGTTCACCACTGTTCCATGTTTTCGCCATTTGTGGATAATGGCTCTGACTGTGGTTCGTTGGAGTCCCAAAGCTTTAGAAATGGCTTTATAACCTTTTCCAGACTGACAGATCTCAATTACTTTGCTTCTCATTTGTTCCCGAATTTCTTTGGATCGCAGCATTATGTCTAGCTTTTGAGGATCTTTTGGTCTACTTCTACTTAAGTGATTTCTTGATTGAGAACAGGTGTGGCAGTAATCAGGCCTGGATGTAGCTACAGAAATTGAACTCAGCTTTCCAAAGATGTGATAAACCACAGTTAATTTACAGTATCTCACAAAAGTGCGTACACCCCTCTCATTTTTGTAAATATTTTATTATATCTTTTCATGGCACAACACTGAAGATATGACACTTTGACACAATGTAAAGTAGTCAGTGTACAGCTTGTATAACAGTGTAAATTTGCTGTCCCCTCAAAATAACTCAACACACAGTAATTAATGTCTAAACTGCTGGCAACAAAAGTGAGGACACCCCTAAGTGAAAACGTCCAAACTGTGCCCAAAGTGTCAATATTTTGTGTGGTCACCATTATTTTCCAGCACTACCTTAACACTCTTGGGCACGGAGTTCACTAGAACTTCACAGGTTGCCACTGGAATCCTCTTCCACTCCTCCATGACGACATCATGAAGCTGGTGGATGTTAGAGACCTTGTGCTCCTCCACCTTCCGTTTGAAGATGCCCCACAGATGCTCAATCGGGTTTAGGTCTGGAGACATGCTTGGCCAGTCCATCACCTTTACCCTCAGTTTCTTTAGCAAGGCAGTGGTCGTCTTGGAGGTGTGCTTGGGGTGGTTATCATGTTGGAATACTACCCTGCGGCCCAGTTTCCAAAGGGAGGGGATCATGCTTGGCTTCAGTAGGTCACAGTACATGTTGGCATTCATGGTTCCCTCAATGAGCTGTAGCTGCCCAGTGCCGGCAGCACTCATGCAGCCCCAAACCATAACACTCCCACCACCATGCTTGACTGTAGGTAAGACACATTTGTCTTTGTACTCCTCACCTGGTTGCTACCACACATGCTTGACACCATCTGAACCAAAGTGAACCAAATAAGTTTATGTTGGTCTCAACACACCACAGGACATGGTTCCAGTAATCCATGTCCTTAGTCTGCTTGTCTTCAGCAAACTGTTTGCGGGCTTTCTTGTGCATCATCTTTAAAAGGGGCTTCCTTTTGGGACGACAGCCATGCAGACCAATTTGATGCAGTGTGCGGCGTATGGTCTGAGCACTGGCAGGCTGACCCCCCACCCCCACCCCTTCAACCTCTGCAGCAATGCTGGCAGCACTCATAACGTCTATTTTCAAAAAACAACCTCTGGATATGATGCTGAGCATGTGCACTCAACTTCTTTGGTCGACCGTGGTAAGGCCTGTTCTGAGTGGAACCTGTCCTGTTAAACTGCTGTATGGTCTTGGCCACCGTGCTGCAGCTCAGTTTCAGGGTGTTGGTAATCTTCTTATAGCCTAGGCCATCTTTATGTAGAGCAACAATTCTTTTTTTCAGATCCTCAGAGAGTTCTTTGCCATGAGGTGCCATGTTGAACTTCCAGTGACCAGTATGAGAGAGTGTGAGAGCGATAACACCAAATTTAACACACCTGCTCCCCATTCACACCTTATAACACTAACGAGTCATATGACACCAGGGAGGGAAAATGGTTAATTTGGCACAATTTGGACATTTTCACTTCGGGGTGTACTCACTTTTGTTGCCAGAGGTTTAAACATTAATGGCTGTGTGTTGAGTTATTTTGAGGGACAGCAAATTTACACTGTTATACAAGGTATACACTGACTACTTTACATTGTATCAAAGTGTCATATCTTCAGTGTTGTCCCATGAAAAGATAAAATAAAATATTTACAAAAATGTGAGGCATGTACTCACTTTTGTGAGATACTGTGTACACACACATATACATATACGCGCGCGCACACGCACACGCACACGCACGCACACACACACACACACACACACACGCACACACGCACACACACATATACACCCAGCCACAGTGGATGCACAAGCCAGTGTACTCCCTGTGCTGGTCCCAAGCCCGGATAAAAATGGGCAGGGTTGCGTCAGGAAGGGCATCCAGCATAAAACTCAGCTTCAAATCTATAAGGATGTGGTAGATACATCGATGTCAGCACAGTGATTCGTCTAACCCACTTGTAGCGGAAAAGATGGACGTTAAAAGAATAAAAAAAATAAATATATATATACACTACCGTTCAAAAGTTTGGGGTCACTTAGAAATTTCCTTATTTTTGAAAGAAAAACACTTTTTTTCAATGACGATAACTTTAAACTAATCAGAAATACAGTCTATACATTGCTATAGTGGTAAATGACTATTATAGCTGCAAATGTCTGGTTTTTGGTGCAATATCTACATAGGTGTATAGAGGCCCATTTCCAGCAACTATCACTCCAGTGTTCTAATGGTACAACGTGTTTGCTCATTGCGTCAGAAGGCTAATGGATGATTAGAAAACCCTTGTGCAATCATGTTAGGTCTGCAATGCTGTAATTGCTGCAAATGGAGGATTCTTTGACGAAAGCAAAGTTTGAAGGAAAAAAATATTATTTCAAATACAAATCATTATTTCTAACCTTGTCAATGTCTTGACTATATTTTCTATTCATTTTACAACTCATGGTGGTAAATAAGTGTGACTTTTCATGGAAAACACAAAATAATTGTCTGGGTGACCCCAAACTTTTGAACGGTAGTGTATATACGGTATATATATATATAACTCAGTGCATTTAGGCATGTAGACATGGTCAAGACAATCTCCTGCAGTTCAAACCGAGCATCAGTATGGGGAAGAAAGGTGATTTGAGTGACTTTGAACGTGGCATGGTTGTTGGTGCCAGAAGGGCTGGTCTGAGTATTTCAGAAACTGCTGATCTACTGGGATTTTCACGCACAACCATCTCTAGGGTTTACAGAGAATGGTCCGAAAAAGAAAAAATATCCAGTGAGCGGCAGTTCTGTGGGCGGAAATGCCTTGTTGATGCCAGAGGTCAGAGGAGAATGGCCAGACTGGTTCGAGCTGATAGAAAGGCAACAGTGACTCAAATAACCACCCGTTACAACCAAGGTAGGCAGAAGAGCATCTCTGAACACACAGTACGTCGAACTTTGAGGCAGATGGGCTACAGCAGCAGAAGACCACGCCGGGTGCCACTCCTTTCAGCTAAGAACAGGAAACTGAGGCTACAATTTGCACAAGCTCATCGAAATTGGACAATAGAAGATTGGAAAAACGTTGCCTGGTCTGATGAGTCTCGATTTCTGCTGCGACATTCGGATGGTAGGGTCAGAATTTGGCGTCAACAACATGAAAGCATGGATCCATCCTGCCTTGTATCAATGGTTCAGGCTGGTGGTGGTGGTGTAATGGTGTGGGGAATATTTTCTTGGCACTCTTTGGGCCCCTTGGTACCAATTGAGCATCGTTGCAACGCTACAGCCTACCTGAGTATTGTTGCTGACCATGTCCATCCCTTTATGACCACAATGTACCCAACTTCTGATGGCTACTTTCAGCAGGATAATGCGCCATGTCATAAAGCTGGAATCATCTCAGACTGGTTTCTTGAACATGACAATGAGTTCACTGTACTCAAATGGCCTCCACAGTCACCAGATCTCAATCCAATAGAGCATCTTTGGGATGTGGTGGAACGGGAGATTCGCATCATGGATGTGCAGCCGACAAATCTGCGCCAACTGTGTGATGCCATCATGTCAATATGGACCAAACTCTCTGAGGAATGCTTCCAGCACCTTGTTGAATCTATGCCACGAAGAATTGAGGCAGTTCTGAAGGCAAAAGGGGGTCCAACCCGTTACTAGCATGGTGTACCTAATAAAGTGGCCGGTGAGTGTATATATATACAGTATATATATATATATATGACAATATGTATGGGTACATAATCATACCATGTAGGATAACTAAGTAGACGGTTGTGCTGTTTCATTCCATCTAGCTACAATGCTCCGCACTGTGTGTTTATATATTTATATATTTATTCCATCTAGCTACAATGCTCTGCACTGTGTGTGTTTATATATTTACATATTTATTCCATCTAGCTACAATGCTCTGCACTGTGTGTTTATATACTCATATATTTATTCATCCAGCTACAATGCTCTGCACTGTGTTTATTTATTTATATATCTATCCCATGTAGCTACAATGCTCCGCACTGTATATATACAGTATATATATATATATACTGTATATATATATATATATATATATTTATTTATATGTACATATGTATACTCGCTGCTCTTGTTTTTTCTCTTGCCTTCTGATTATTGCTCTGAGTGTTGCTATCCCTGTGCTGTTGCAATCCTGGAATTTCCCCATTGTAGGACTAATAAAGGCTTATCTTATCTTATCTTATCTTACACACACACACACACACAGCCAATTAATTTAACTGCTCACTAGTACTGTAAATAGTAGTTTACTTATTTTTTTACTTTTTGTATTTATATATACTGTGTATATACTGCTTTGTTTTATTGTATTATTTATTATTGCTCTGAGTGCTGTTATCTCTTTGTTACTGCAATCTTGCATATTTCCCTGTCATGGGAATAATAAAGGGTTATCTTATCTTAAAAATACTGTAGTAAGTTTCTCCAAACAGTACACAGAGATGCCATCTCTCATGCATAGAGAGTATGGCACAGGAATCCCCCCCCCACACACACACACACACTTTCTGGTTGCTGGAACATTCAAGTAAGGCAATTTCTGGAATGTCCTTCTGTGGTATAGTTTTCAGGCAGGTGTCCCACAGTGATGTGTCATCACAACCAAGCTAGTTCTTTTAAAGTGGCACTCGGCCAAAAATTGAGTTTTTTCCCTTCTTAACATGTCTGTAAGATGTTTTTTTAATGAATGAATGAATGAATCTTTATTTTGGATAGATTAAAAGTAAAGATTAAAAAGAAACAGAATAATATAACAAAGGGGAAAAAAGAAAAAAAAATCCAACAAGGTCAAATTAAACAATAACTCCTCTGATTATACAGTTCAACATAAGTTATCCGAAATGGGTGATGGCTGAAGCTGCAGCTTATATTGCCCACCCATATTCCATCCAAGAATTCAAAAGAAAAACAAAACAAGAGCGATTACAATTCAGAACAAAGCTAAGACAAAATGTGACAAAAAAAAACTAAGCAACAACACAACACAGACTGGATATGACAATCCTTATGTGATTTTACATGTAATCTTGTATATATGTTTGGAGTATTTCTTTCTTTAGTTTTTGTTTAAATTGTCCAAGCGTTGTACATGATTTTAATTCAGGTCCAAAATTGTTCCATAATCTGACTCCGCACTGAAACACAGTGTTGCTTGGTGGTAGTTCTCACTGAAGGTTTTTGAAATATACATGTTCCTCTGAAATGATATTGTTTCTCCCTTATTTGGAACAACTTTTGGATATTTGCGGGCAGTGATAGATTCTTCCCTTTAAACATTATTACCGCAGTTTTAAAGTCAACCAGATCTTTCAACTTGAGAGCTTTTAATTTAAGAAAAAGTGGGTTTGTTGGTTCCCTGTAAGCAGCTTTGTTTATTACTCTAATAGCTCTCTTCTGAAGCATAAAGACTGGATATATGTTTGTTTTATATGTATTTCCCCATACTTCAGTACAATATCTAACTAACTAACTAACTAACTTGCACTTATATAGCGCTTTTCTAGTCACAAAGACCACTCAAAGCGCTTTCATTAACACTAACCCTCTATTCTAAGGGCCTATAGGAAACAGATATCTAGGGACAATTTAGAACAGCCAATTAACCTAACATGCATGTATGTCTTTGGCATGTGGGAGGAAACCGGAGAAATCCCGGAGTAAACCCACGCAACACGGGGAGAACATGCAAACTCCACACAGATCACTGTTGGTCGGGGGCTGGGATCGAACCCACGATCCCACGATCCCCACAATCCCCCGGCCAAGGGTAAACTGTGCTGCCGCAGTGCTAACCACTGCGCCACCGTGCAGCCGTGCAGCCAATATGTCATGTATGGGAGTATTAATAAAAGATACAAAGTATATAGTGTGGGTTGATTCAGCAAATATTTCACTCTGTGTAGTATTGCAATTGATTTAGGTATTTTACCTTTAATATAATTAATATGTGACTTCCAACACAGTTTATCATCAATTATTACTCCAAGAAATTTAGTTTCGGATACCCTTTCAATCTCTACACCATTTACACTGAGTTTAGATACTAAGTTGTTGTGATGGTTGTTAAAAACTATAAATTTTGTCTTACTTAAATTGAGCGTTAATTTGTTTGACTCAAACTACAGTTTAACCTCTTGCACTCCGGTGTACCGCGGGCGGACACGTCTCTGCGTCCTAGAGTGCACGAGGGCGCCCTCACTGTGTGTCCTAGTAAGCACTGGAAAAAAAAAGCTGCATTTCCGTTCTTCCACTACAGACACAGCCGCAAACAGAAAGCCAAAGGAGTGCTTTGATTGGTTTAGATGTGATTGACCTCTCATTCGACTAATAAGAGCCTTGAATTGGGTTTCTGAAACCTTGAAGAACCAATGACTGAAAACCTAGCAAGAAGGACCCGCCTACCAACGGCTGCGAATGCAGCGAGCCAATTGAAGCACAGAAGTTCGAAAGCGTGCGTCCCTTGCAAAATCTGTTTTGTGTAAGGCTGGGTGAAGAGAGACTGACTGCTGCAGCAGATGAAAAATGTCCCGCAGGAAGGATCGCCACAGACCCAGCAGCACGGAGACCACCCACAAGTGCGACCTGTGTGACAGGGACTGCCATTTGCGCATCGGCCTGTTCAGCCACAGGCAGTGCTGTCCCAGCAGAGTAGACATTTAGGATTCTCTTCCATGGTCATCATAGACCAACGGAGGCCGACGACGAAGGCTGGGTGACACACACGCATTCGCCAGTCTTTTTTTCTTACTACTGTTCTTATTTGTTTTGAAAAATCGTTCGCCAAAACCGCAATCATGGAAGCGCAAAACCGCAATAATGGAATTATGGTTTGACTGGGTCGCGTGACCAGAACCACGAGTCCGTAACAAGCGGACCGGCGTCATGTTCGTCTGACAATGAGGAAGAGAAGTTCGCCAGCGACACTGCTGTTGTGGACAGGTAAGTGTTCTAAGCTAAATTATTCTGTATCTCTGAAAATTGTAATCAAAAATGACTTTTGACCAATCGGTAAATTACAACTGTGCGTAGTAGACCGCGGCACACAAAGCCCGAAGTCCGTGTGCCGCGGTACACGGTTCGTGCGCCGCGTCCGGACGGTGAACGCCCCCCCCCCCGCTACTCTTCTGTAGCGGACTGCAGATATATTGCAGATATTTCAGTACAACTGTGCGTAGTAGACCGCGGGGACTGTGCGCTGCGGTCGCCACATCGCCACATGACTGTTCCGTCATGTGGCGATGGGCGATGTCCGTCCTCTGTAGTGGGGGGGGGAAGTTGTTATATTCTACATTACAGATATTTTAGAATAATTTTTAGTGCACTGTAGGTTATTTTTTCTTGTAAAAAAAAGCCACACATTTTTTACGTGGCATGCTTCTTTGTGTGTAAGGGCTTGTTTGTTTATGCATTCATGAATGAATGAATAAACAACTCCCCCCCCCCACACACACACACAGCCCTGAGTGTCACCTTTCATTAGAGCCCAAGATGAAGCTTCTATACTGAATCATTCAAAAGTTACAGACATTTTTCCAAACTGTGCTATTTTTCAAAAACGCCTGGGAACAACCTAAGAAAAAAGCTGTGTAATATATTCATTTTTTGTGGTAATGTTACAAAATTTTGACCTCAGTTGGATAACACTTGGTTCTACATTTCTGTTGCATTTTCCAGCCCGGATCTGACAGCTGTGTGTTATTTGCAAGCATTTGTATCCAAAAAAACACCCAGGCGAAATTTATTTTCTTCAAGTTCAGTATGTTTAGATGACTGTTACTCAGTGGCCGGAGCACTTAGAGAGATTATGACTGTTTTGCCAAAAAATTCAAAGTGTTTTCTTTTAAATGAGACCAACCCCATGAAGATGCTGCAAAGGGTTGAAGAACAGCTTTTGATTTACTTTGGGTACATTATTTTTTGGCGTTTTTAGGGAAATTGACCAGAGTGCAAGGGGTTAAGCTTTCCTAATTCCTTTCCGAGTGTATCCAAAAGTTGTTTCAAATTGCTTCCACTGCATAATAGATTAGTGTCATCGGCAAACAATATTAAATCCAATTTTTCTGAAACTTTACATATATCATTTATATACATATTGAATTACAGTGGCCCCAAAACTGAACCCTGTGGGACTCCACAAGTGACCTTCAGTAACTGTGAGTTTTTGTTACCAACACATACATACTGATATCTATTCTTTAAGTAACTACATAACCAGGACAGTGCTACCCCCCTAATACCACAATTTTGTAGTTTCTTTAATAATAAATTATGATCCACTGTATCAAATGCTTTTTTAAGATCCAGGAATACCCCAACTGAGTACTCTTTATTTTCAACGGCAGTTGATATTTTTTCTATAAATTCCATTAGAGCAAATGCAGTTGTCCTCTTGTGTCTGAACCCATATTGCTGCTCACACAATAAATTATTCTTCATTATGAAGTTGTCAATTCTCTCACAGAATATTTTTTCAAGTATCTTGGAAAATTGTGGCAATAGTGAAATTGGTCTATAGTTTGAAAATTCCCCTCTGTCACCCGTCTTGTATATCGGAATTACTTTAGCTATTTTCATTGCATTGGGAAATACAGTACCTATTTGGAGAGACAGGTTTGGAGAGACAGGTTACAAATATATGTCAGTGGTTACAAATATATGTCAGTGGTTTCACTAAGCATTCAATAATAGTTTTGACTAAGAGCATGTCAATACATCACAGTCCGTAGATGTTTTACTTTTAAATGATTTAACAATTTCAATGACCTCTCTCTCGTCTGTGTTCTTTATGAAAATGGAGTCTTTTATAGCAGTGTTTTTGCTTATTGTATCAGCCGTAGGTGCCGTAATGGGTATTTCTCGAGCCAAATTAGGACCAATGTTAACAAAAAAGTTGTTAAATTCATCTCCTGGTGAAACTGCATTCACACTCTGAGTTGTTTTATTATTTTTTGAAAAATTGGTTGGGTAGCTTGTATTTCTGTTTTTATTTCCAAAAATATTGTTAAGTATTGTCCATGTATTTTTAATATTGTCTCTGTTTTTCTCCAGTTCTTTACTGTAATAGTCTCTTTTACTACATCTCATTATATATGTTAACTTGTTTTTGTATGTTTTATACCGCTGCTCTGCTTCTTTTGTCCTTTTCTTTAGAAAAGCTTTATATAATGAATTTTTCTTTTTACACGCCTTTTGTAATCCTTTGGTTAACCATGGCTTATCGACAAATTTATGTTGAAGCTTTTTCTTTACTAATGGACAATTTTTTTCATAAAGAGTGGTTACAATGTTTATAAATGTGACTTTTAATGACTTACAAGACATATCAAGAGCAAAATCACTCAAATGGCTCATGTCTCTGTTTTTTTTGCTTTAAAGTTTTATTTAAGCCCCACCCCCTGAAAAAAGGTGAGTTTAGATAGAGCATTTTTGGTGACGTAACTATGAACGGCGCTGGCACATCTGTAGTGTTGAGCCAGTCAGGATTCTCTGACCTAACTGAAGCTAGCCTCCAGGTCAGTTAACATTTTTGGGCAGCTGCTTTGAAAATTTGACCCAAATTAGGATGGGTTTTACCATTAAACTGCTTTTAAGGACTGATATAGTTTCAGTCATTATCCTGGGCCACATGCATACAACTGGGCCACTGTTAGCATTGTGGTATGTGGGTTGGGCCTAGTCAGAGAACTTGGCGTATGAAGGAGGAAAAGTGAAAAGATTTTGACATGAAACTGTAAGGCAATGAAAGGTTTTAGTTTGTAGAAAAAAGGGTTTAAGATACCATTTTAAACAATGTAGATTTTTTTTATAGGGGATTTACATCCACCGGAGTGTGTCTTTAAGTGAAAGACGGGAGCCAGCTCCCACCCAAGAGCTGCTTTCATTCCCCACTGTGGTGCCCTTGAGCAAGGCCCTTAAAGCTTGCTTCATGCTACATTTCCCTCTAGTCCGCTGTGGTCCGCGTACGCTTTGGACGAGCCTGGCACGCACGCAGCACTGCTCATGCTCACTTTTTTCATCTACCCAGGCCAAGCGGTTGACGCATGCGCACAACCATCCTTTGTAGTTTCACTCCCGCCCAATAGGTAACGCCAAAGCGCTGACGCGCCAGGAGTTTCACCAACGAAGAAACGCAAGAGCAACGCACATCAACAACAAAGTTTCTTTTCAAATACAGAGTCTGTTTCTTCTGTTTGACTTCCCAGTTTTCACTCCTTTTCCACGAAGATGCTGCTGCCGCTGTAAAAGAAAGTATGTATGTATGATTCATGTATGCTTTTATTCTCGTTTTCCACCTCCCCGTTGTCTTCTTCGTCTATTAATGTATGCTGTGTCGATATCGCCACCTTGTGATTGGGATGTTCAGTCTTGCGCATGCGCTTTTCAACTCGTTCAGGTCGTGGGCAGGTGGCGTGGTCACAAAATTTGGGCTGCACGCGGTCATCCGCGGTCGGGCACTCCGGACACTAGCGGAGTGGAGACGATGATGTAAATTTCGTCACACGAGGTTTCTGGTTACATGTACGCGGACAGCAGAGGTGTAGCATGAAGCAGGCTTAACCACGACTGCTCCAATGGAGCTGCTCAGTGGCCACAGGTCAGTCTGTGGTTGTACTGGGCAGCTTCCAGGTGTGAATCACTGATCTCTATAGAAAAACTGGATAGTGCACACCCCATTAGCGAGTACAGAACCAAGTGAAGCGGCCTGGCCACCATATTAGCACACCCAAAACACTCAGCGAGTCAATGAAGAATGAATGGGTTTAGTAGTAAACGGTGCCACTTTTACCTCAATAACTTCCCCAAAAAATTAACAGATAATGAACTTCTTGGTATGAAGACACAGCTTATAATCTTGTGCAACCGGTGAACTATAGAAATCAACGGCTGCTAAACATAATGTCAACTTGATTTCTATAGTTCACCGGTTGCGCAAGATTATAAGCTGTGTCTTCATACCAAGAAGTTCAAAATTGTTAATTTTCTGGAAAGTTACTGAGGTAAAAGTGGCACCATTTACTACTAAACCCATTCATTCGCAATAGACTCGCTGAATGTTTTGGGTGTACTAATGTGGCGGCCAGGTGGTTTCATTTCTGGCGGCCAGTGATCCATCCAGTTTTTCTATAGAGATCAGTGGTGTGAATATGTAACTGTGTGAATGTGAATAGGGTGTCCTTGAAAAAGAGAGGTTGCCACTCAATGGAACCTCCCTGTATCAATAAAGGCTAAATAAATACATTTAAAAAAAATTCTGGAACCATCTCCGAATCCAGTGCTACCTTCAGCTAGCATTCTAAATACCATATTGCTCATGTCGTCAAATCCAAAACAAGAAAAAAAGGATTTTATAGACTTCTAAAGAGTGTCACAAGACAAGGGTTCACATAGGATCTAAACTGTAAAGACAAATAATTGGCATTACAAAACAATTTATCACAAATCTGTTAGCATACTGTATATGTGACTGTTTTTTTTTTCCAACTTGCAACATTTCTCACACAAGCTAATCTAGAAAAGTTGTAGCTTGCAATCTTGCCAATATTTCACCCTCACATCACTGTACAGTGAGCATGGCTTCCAACAGTGAACACCAGTATTGCATTGAAAACAAAGATCAAACCCAGAATTCAGTAATGCTTAGCAAGTAGTTTTAAATATAAATATAGATGTGAATAGTATTAAGTTTTGACAAAAATATGAATTTCATGTTAACGTGGTGCCCAGTACAATATTTGTAAGTCAGCCCCTCCAGAAGACAAATAACAGCAAAACTATTACAATCCTTTGAACTTTGGTAACTCCAACCACCATTTTTGAGAGGCATTTCCCAAATTATAATAGAAATATGATACTCAAAGGAAAAGACTACTGTAGATGGGTGCAAAGAATTTCTCCTCTTCTGCTGGATCAAAAGGTTGTACGTCTCTGGGGTACATCTGTAAAGCATTTTGGTCCACAAGCAGCACAAAGACACACTGGGAATAGCTTTGGTTCAGGTGGTACAGCTGCATGTCCACTAATGGCAGGGTTGGTGATTCAGTCCCCGGCCCCTTCACATCCTTGAGTGTCTTTGGTACCAGATATTCAATCCAAAGCTGATCCAGATGGCAGGGCAGCACCTTGCATGCCTGCGGTGCCACTGGCATTGAAAAAGCCTCTAAAGCACTTTATTAAACCCATCAAGGTTAAAAGGTGCTGCATGAGTGCTGACCATTCACGCTCCACCTATGCCTTTTCTATTTCTGAATGTACAAATAAGGTCTGAAGGCCTTCCCAAAGTCAGAAATAGTGGGCCCAAACCGAATCCCTGCTACCTCCCCATTCCAAGTCTGGCGCACCAAAAATTAGGTGGTTCAGACAAAAATGAAAAGTCACATGACTACTTCCTGGAAGCATCGCTACAATCAGAGGTCAAACAACAACTCACCCACCCAGCTTTCTCAGATTTCCATTCTGCCAAATGATTACAGTGTCAACAGTGACTGATTACAGTTTCAGTCCTGCTTTATCAGCACTCCTCAGATTCAAACATTCAAACAAACAGCTTTTAGTTTTAATTTGATTGAAAATGTCTTACGTTGAGCCGAATATTAAATAAATTCCACAGGCTGCAAAATGTTATGAGACAACCTTGTGAGGTCATCTACAAACAGAAAATTGAGTTCTAATACTTTTATAAATTTAGTCAAATATTGCACTGGTCAACACCAAATTTATTGTCTGTGTTTTTTTTAGCTGATTTAGGACAATTTTGATGTGCTGAATCCAAAAATCACATTGGTTTTGCTCAATCAGGTCAACTTTTTGAACTATGGCCACATGTTTTTTATGTTTTTGTTTACATGTATGGGTATTTTCGCTTTATATGATGCAAAATTCTTTTTTATTTCTTGAAATTCTCTGAATTTTGAACAGTGATGACGCAACATTCAATTTACACGTACTTACCTTTATCAGTGTCTACTATTCAATGTACAGTACAACTGTATAACTGCTGTACAACTGCTTACAACTTAGCATAAAAATCTGACCTGATCGAGAGAAACGGATGTCATTTTCTGATTCAGCGGTGCAAAATTGTCTTAAATCATTTGAAAAAACACAGACAACTTACAAAAAAAATATTTTCGTTATGTTGTGTTATACAGGTACATCTCAAAAAATTAGAATATCATGAAAAAGTTCAATATTTTTTGTCACTCATTTCAGAAAGTGAAACTCATATATTATATAGATTCATTACACAGAGAGTGAAATATTTGAAGTGTTTATTTATTTTAATTTTGATGATTATGGCTTACAGCCCATGAAAACCCCAAATTCAGTTTCTCAAAAAATTAGAATATTACAAAAAATTAATTTTAGAAAATAGGTTTTTAATACAAATGTGGACTAACTGAAAAGTATGTCCATGTACACACTCAATACTTGGTCGGGGCTCCTTTTGGATTAATTATTGTATCAATGTGGCGTGGCATGGAGGTGATCAGCCTGTGTTACTGCTGAGGTGTTATGAAGGTCCAGGTTGCTTTGATAGTGACCTTCAGCTCGTCTGCATTGTTGGGTCTGGTGTCTCTCATCTTCCTCTTGACAATACTCCATAGATTCTCTATGGGGTTTAGGTCAGGAGAGTTTGCTGGCCAATCAAACACAGTGATGCCATGGTCATTTAACCAGGTTTTGGTCATTTAACCTGGTGTTGGTCCACTGTGTTTTATCAAGACCAAAGTCACCACAGTCGTCTACCAAGAAATTTTAGAGCACTTCATGCTTCCCTCTGCTAACAAGTTTTATGGAGAAGCTGATCTCATTTTCCAGCAGGACTTGGTACCACCCCCCCCCACACACACACATACACACACTGCCAAAAGTATCAAAACCTGGTTATGGCATCACTGTGTTTGATTGGCCAGCAAACTCTCCTGACCTAAACCCCATAGAGAATCTATGGAGTATTGTCAAGAGGAAGATGAGAGACACCAGACCCAACAATGCAGACGAGCTGAAAATCACTATCAAAGCAACCTGGACCTTCATAACACCTCAGCAGTGCCACAAGCTGATCACCTCCATGCCACGCCACATTGATACAGTAATTAATCCAAAAGGAGCCCCAACTAAGTACTGAGTGTGTACATGGACGTACTTTTCAGTTAGTCCCCATTTGTATAAAAAAACTATTTTTTAAAATTAATTTTATGTAATATTCTAATTTTTTGAGAAACTGAATTTGGGGTTTTCATGGGCTGTAAGCCATAATCATCAAAATTAAAATAAATAAACACTTGACATATATCACTCTCTGTGTAATGAATCTATATAATATATGGGTTTCACTTTCTGAAATGAGTGACAAAAAATATTGAACTTTATCATGATATTCTAATTTTTTGAGATGTACTTGTATAAGATGTTATTCTTAGGCCCCCAGTCGGAGTTGACCTGGGTCAAACAGATTTCTGATGTCTGCCTACAAGGCTCAAACAATGAGCCTTTGATACTGCACCCATGCTGGGAATGGAAGAAAATGGGAGAATTACAAATATCCCACACCATGTGAACACAGAAGAGGAGAGGAAACATGTGGCTTTCATCTTGCCAGACTTTATCAAATTGTCGTCATCAATGGCAAGTGAATCAAAGGGTTTGAAGTAGCATGATGGTGTTTTCTTCCACAGTTTAGACATGAAGATTAAGTTAATTTGTGAGTCCACAGTACATGTAATGTGTAACAAACCAACAACCTAACCAGTTGTGTGTACTTCTTTTATTCATTGTGAGCTGGAGTATAGTCCATTTTTGGACCCAACATTTTTTTAAATAAACAGGTCAAAACAAAGTGGACATCTACAGTATCTATAAATGCAAGATATCTGTGTGTGTGTGTGTGTGTGTGTGTGTTCCTCAGATATCTCTCAAACCGTTCGTCAGACTTGGCTAAGATTTTAAACGTGCTTTGCTGAGGTTACAAGGGTGTGCATCCCCAAGTATGGAGTTGCTCAACTTTATAGCCTACCATAAAGTTGCTGTAGCTCTGTGTGTGTATTCACTGCAGGCAGCAGCTCTGTAGGGTTTTTCCTGTGAACAAACGCTGCAAATATGCCATTATAGGGTAGCTCCAAGTTGGAAACCTGTTCAATTATTCCCTTTATCGGTGGATCGTAATTTTGTCGGCTCCGACTGCACAACAACTTCAAAATTTCAGGGGGCTGAAACCGTCAGACAAGCAGGCACACAGTAACGCCACATTTACTGGATGCTGCAAACTCCTTTTTCCCTTTAAACAGCACACCATAAGTCCTGGCTGCTGCGTAGCTCTAAAGGATAATTCAGCATATCGATGGCTGAAACGCAAAACCTCCTATCTGCAGGATTTTCTGATTTGCGGATTTCACTTTGGATGATGAGCACAAGGAAGGAAGGCTGCTCATATATGTCTGCAAGACAGTCCTGCCCTTTATTGTGACAGAAAATTATTCTGATGAAAAAAATAGTATAGCATTCTGCAAGAAAACAAAAAGGCTTTTTTTTTTTTTTTTTTTTTTTTAGCTTTCTCAAAAAAGTGCATTTTTCAGATAGGAGGTTTTGCATTTCGGCCATCAATATGTGGAGAACATGGGGTGGGGGGCAGCCGGACCGGCTTATCGCAGTCCTTTCCAGGGAGTCAAGCCCAGTCTCGGCTGCTGCTTCACCCGTGCCATCGCTGTCCTTTGCGGCACCGTGGATTCAACATGGTGCTCCTCCCGGTGCACGGCTATCTAAAAATTAAAAGTTAATACCACCATGATTGTGGGACGGAATGGCCAGATCAATTGCATATCATATGCAGACACATACTGTATACGCACACGCTTTGACTAAACAATGACTGTGACAAAAAACGCCCAAATAATGAAATAAATCATTTTTTTATTTACTGACAAATGGGCAACACTGATGCAACAGTTGCAGCCAAACGGAACATTCTCCTGAGTATAATAATGTTGGGTGTTTTGTACTCATAATATTGCTAAAATATAAAAGGATGCACTAGAATGGGTCTCAAATATTTGTAAACGTGTCCTGTTATAGTACTGCATGAGTTTATCGACGATAGACTATAAACTACACATATAAACTAAATTATAATGATGACTGAACAACTCCCATTCCCCAGCATAATAGTGCAAAATACACTATTATGAATATAACTCAAAAAAGATCTCACAAATAAGTGATCTGACAAAAAAATAAACAAGTGGTTCTTAAACAGTGGCTAATATTGGATGTCCCATTCATTTCCATTATTCTGTAATTAATATTCACACAAATAAATCTCAGTTCAGTTCCTTTCATATTTGTCAAACATGTGTGACTGCCTACATATAGGCTACACCCCTGTATTCCAATTTCAAATACAGCCTACAATTGGGCCTGTAAAGCCTGATTGGGCTACCTGTTTCAGACAGGAATACTTGCTTTCTACGGGCATACACTAGTCTATCTACAAATGCAAGAAATCTCTGTCTGTTTGTGGGTGTGTCTGTGTGTGTGTTCCTCAGATATCTCTCAAACCGTTTGTCAGACTGACCTCAGATTTTATAAGTGCTTTGCTGAGGTTACCAGGATGTGCATCCCAGAGTATGGAGTTGCTCAGTGAAAATGTGTAATTTTTATCAATAAAAGTTTAGCTACCACTTCGTTTCTTCATGCCCTGGCTTCTAGAAGTGTGGACGGGGCATTGGATTGACTCCATACTGATTGGATAATACCCAGCATCACGACCAGTCACCAGAGCGCTCCACAAATAAAACAAGGAAGTGAAAAGCAACAAATCCGACCAGAAAAAGAGAATACTAACGATTTAATGCTTAAAAAATTATACTATAATGTTGCCGTGATTGTGTAGCTCTAAAGGATAATTTGGCATATCGATGGCTGAAATGCAAAACCTCCTATCTGGATTTCACTTTGGATAATGAGAACAAGGAAGGCTGCTCATATCTGTCTGCAAGACAGTCCTGTCCTTTATTGTGACAGAAAATTATTCTGATGAAAAAAAAAATAGCATAGCTTATCCTTTTTTTTTTTCTTCCTTTGAAAGACAAAAGTAAAATAGAAAGATGTCTTTACCTTCTTTACATGTTTCAACTGCACTGCAGCCTTCATCAGAAGAGTCAGCTGATTGCTGCCAGGTGACATTTATCAGCTGATTTTCGTAGGCGGGGCCAGCTCAGCAGATCTGTCAGATCCGCCGAGCCGGCCCCGCCTCCCGCCGTCAGATGGTCTCTGGAGAATGTGGTCCCAGGTGTGAGAAAGCATAAAGGCCCCCTCATCTCGGTTCATGGTGTCTTTTCCCCGCTTTCTGATCTCTATTGCCTCCTTGATCCAACGTTTGTGTCTGTTGCTCTCCGATCCAATAATTTTTGTGTTGTCCCAGTCCATGATGTGATTATTTCTTTTGCAGTGGTCCGATATAGCTGATTTTAATGTTTCTTGTTCTGCTTTTTCTTTTTGTGATCTTGTGAGTCGTCCTTGCGTTTCCTTCTCACATTCCTTTTGGTGTTCTATTTTTCTTGTGGTGAATAATCTTCCGGTTTCTCCAATGTAGGTTTTGTTACATGATCTGCATGATATTTCATATAATACATTGCATTTATTGTCTTGTTCTATTCTGTCCTTGGGGTGTACTAATAACTGTCTTAATTTTTTGTGTGGTTTGACTGCTGTGTTTATTTTGTATTTTTTCATGATCCTTTGAATTGGTTCCGTGATCCCTCGTATGTATGGTATAGTTATGGTTTCCTTGTTTTTGATTTCAGCTTTTAAAAAATCCAGGACCAAGGAGAAAAAGCAACACTCCGGAACGCAGTCGCAGGAATCCTCAAAACGGCCAAATTACCACAAAGCAACGTTACAAGAAAAGAAGAAAAAGCATTAAACTCACTCAAGACAGATAAAACGATCACAATACTCCCAGCAGATAAAGGCAGAACAACAGTAATTTTGGACACGGAAACATACGAAAAACAGATGGAAACCATGTTGGCAGACAGTAACACATACGAAATCATTAAAACAAACCCGACAGAAGAAAAGAAAAAAATGCTCAAAGCCCTTCTAAAACCTCTATTAGAAAGCAATAAAATCACAAAGGACGCATATGATCACCTGATCCCCACAGCCAGCATCACCCCTCGGATTTATGGAACACCGAAAATACATAAAAAGGATATCCCACTGCGGCCAATAATAGACAGCATTGGATCAGTCACATACAACTTATCAAAAGCCCTAGCTGAAATCATCAAACCCCTCCTTGGACTATCAGACTTTCACTGTAAAAATTCAAAAGAGCTGGCACAAGAACTCAAAGACATAAAAATAGAATCAGACGAGATCCTCATCTCACATGACGTCATCTCTTTATTCACAAAGACTCCTATTGACGTCACACTACATATAGTGCAAGAACGCCTCAACAAGGACAGTACCCTAAAAAGACGCACCAACCTCACAGTCCATGACATATCCAAATTACTACAGTTTGTTGCAAAATCCACTTATTTTCAATTCAGAGGAAAAATCTACAAACAAAAAGAAGGATTTGCAATGGGAGACCCACTATCAGCCATCATGAGCAGTTTTTTTTTATGGAGGATCTGGAAAATAAAGCCATCAACACAGCACCCACAATATGCAAACCCACCCTTTGGAAGAGATACGTAGATGACATTCTGGAAAAAATAAGGAAAGGACATACACAAGAACTCACTGACCATCTGAACAGTACAGACAGTACGGGGAACATAAAATTCACACACGAAGAGGAGGAAAATGGCACCATAGCCTTTCTGGACATGAAAATCCACCACAACGAGGATGGCAGCATAAAAATCACAGTCTACAGGAAACCAACCCACACAGATCAATACCTACTTTGGACATCGGAACACCCCACAGCACACAAGCTATCAGTCGTCAGGACATTATATGAACGAGCCACCATCATCACGGAACAAGAAGACAGACAGGAAGAGGAAAACCACATAAAACATGCACTTATACGCTGCCAATATCCAGTATGGGCCATAAACAAAGGGAAACAGCAAGTCAAAAACAAAGAAAATAAACAGGACACAAGACACAGAACAAAAGCTGAAATCAAAAACAAGGAAACCATAACTATACCATACATACGAGGGATCACGGAACCAATTCAAAGGATCATGAAAAAATACAAAATAAACACAGCAGTCAAACCACACAAAAAATTAAGACAGTTATTAGTACACCCCAAGGACAGAATAGAACAAGACAATAAATGCAATGTATTATATGAAATATCATGCAGATCATGTAACAAAACCTACATTGGAGAAACCGGAAGATTATTCACCACAAGAAAAATAGAACACCAAAAGGAATGTGAGAAGGAAACGCAAGGACGACTCACAAGATCACAAAAAGAAAAAGCAGAACAAGAAACATTAAAATCAGCTATATCGGACCACTGCAAAAGAAATAATCACATCATGGACTGGGACAACACAAAAATTATTGGATCGGAGAGCAACAGACACAAACGTTGGATCAAGGAGGCAATAGAGATCAGAAAGCGGGGAAAAGACACCATGAACCGAGATGAGGGGGCCTTTATGCTTTCTCACACCTGGGACCACATTCTCCAGAGACCATCTGACGGCGGGAGGCGGGGCCGGCTCGGCGGATCTGACAGATCTGCTGAGCTGGCCCCGCCTACGAAAATCAGCTGATAAATGTCACCTGGCAGCAATCAGCTGACTCTTCTGATGAAGGCTGCAGTGCAGTTGAAACATGTAAAGAAGGTAAAGACATCTTTCTATTTTACTTTTGTCTTTCAAAGGAAGAAAAAAAAAAAAGGATAAATAATTGAAAGAAGACAAAATGAACCTGTTTGACGTAAAATAGCATAGCATTTTGTAAGAAAACAAAAAGGTTTTTTTTTTTTTTTTAGTTTTCTCAAAAAAGTGCATTTTTCAGATAGGAGGTTTTGCGTTTTGGACATCAATATATGGAGAAAATGAGGTGCACGGGGGGGGGGGGGGGGGGCAGCCGGACCAGCTTATCGCAGTCCTTGTGACTACAGATGATAAATTAGCAGTATTGCTAACTCTGGCATACTTACATTTGTATTAATGTTCATTAGTATGTAATGTCCCTTTCAAATAAACATTAAACTTAAACTTGCAGGGAGCCAAGCCCAGCCTGCTCAATTAACGGGACAGAGTCTTGGCTGCTGCTTCACCTGTAGCACTGCTGTCCTTTGCAGCACTGCAGGTTCAATATGGCGCTCCTCCCAATGCACGGCTATCTAAAAATTAAAAGTTAATTTAAAAAAAAAAAAGACTTCCGGCGCCACACGAGTCGGCTGCCTTTTTGCAACAGCGGCTCAATTCTGAGTTTTTCTTCCTATTTCTTATTTACTATCTGGCTTCTCTTGCTAAATTTTCTGATCCAGCGACACCTTATCCATCACAGACACACAGATTGCCCCAAATGTCTCCCGAGCCGGCGGACGGAGCCAGTATTTATAGCAGGAGACAGTACAACAGGGACCAGCTGTTAGCACTTAACCGGCCCACGGTGCTAACGCAAAAACTCGACATACCGGGAGAAATAAGACGGAAACGGTGTGGATGTCGAGCTGGAGTAAGACGGCAGGCGAGGAATATAAGGTACAGACCCGTCCTCCCATCCGTTATTATGGGGAACGTTCAATCGCTGCTCAATAAGACAGGTGAGCTAGTGGCTATGACCTGCGACTAAAGCGTCTTCAGAGAGATTAGCATGATGTTGTTTACTGAGACGTGGCTAACAGAACTAGCAACAGATGCTAACATCGAACTGGAGGGTTTCCACGCAATATGGGCAGACCGGACACCAGACAGTGGGAAGGCAAGAGGCGGAGGAGTGATAATGTATGTCAATAACAGCTGGTGTAAACCGGGACATATCACGGTTAAAGAGCAGTACTGCAGCAAAGACATTGAGTTGCTAGCTGTTAGCATGCAGCTTGTCTATCTCCCGAGGGAATACTCACACGTGATCTGCATTGTTATTTATGCAAATCCGACGGTGAACGCTGGGGCAGCGCGTGACGCCATCCACTCAGTAACTGGCAGGCTTCTGACACAACACCCAGATGTTCTCCTCCTCATCGCTGGTGTTTTTAACAATATCTCACTGTCCCCCATTTTGCCCACGTTCACCCAGTATGTCACATGCCACACTAGAGACAATAAAACACTGGACTTATTCTATGCAAACACTAAGGAGGCGTACACCTCATCACCACTCCCCCTACTCGGGAGATCGGATCACAACTTGGTTCATCTCCTGCCGGTGTACAAAACCCTAGCACACAGACAACCTCCGGTTATGTGCACGGTAAAGATATGGTCTGAGGAGGCAATGGACGCTCTAAAGGACTGTTTTAAAATCACTGCCTGGGAGCAGCTCTGCGATCCACATGGTGAGGACATCGACGGCCTCACTCACACCATCACAGACTACATCAACTTCTGTGTGGACAACACCGTACCCACCAAGATCATACGGTGTTGCTCGAACAACAAACCCTGGATCAACCCTGAGATAAAATCACTACTGAGAGAGAAGAGGATCTTCAGGTCGGGGACCAGGGAGATGCTGAAGTCCGTACAGAGGAAGCTGAGGAGGAAGATCAGAGAAGGCAAGGACAGCTTCAGGAAGAAGATGGAGGACAAGCTGCAACAGAGCGACATCGGCGGGGTCTAGAGAAACCTCAAAACCATCTCTGGGCTCCAGAATACCTCCTCCCAGGCCATGTGGGGCAGGGAGTGGGTGAACAATCTGAACCTGTTTTTTAATAGGTTTGACCAACTGCCCTCCCCCCACCGCCTGCACAACAACCACTGCTGCCTCTACTGTCATTGAGACCTGCTGTCCACCCCCTCCACCTACACCCCCCCACTCCCAGCACAGAGCCCCCAACCTGACCCTCACTAAGACCCAGGTGAGGAAGACCAAGGCGAGGAAGGCCTTGGGCCTGGACTGCATCAGCGCGAAGCTCCTCAAGTCCTGTGCAGACCAGCTGTGTGAGATTGTGGAGCACATCTTCAACCTGAGCCTGAAGCTGGGGAGGGTACCGCAGCTGTGGAAAACATCTTGTGTGGTACCCGTACCCAGAGACCTGAACAGCTACAGACCAGTGGCCCTGACGTCTCACCTGATGAAGACCCTGGAGAGACTGCTCCTTGCTCACCTCCGCCCCCTGGTGGGACCAGCAATGGTTCCACTCCAGTTCGTCTACCAGCATGGCATTGGGGTGGAGGATGCAGTGATCTTCCTCCTTCACCATTCCCTGTTCCACCTGGAGAAGCCTGGGACCGCGGTGAGGATCATGTTCTTTGACTTCTCCAGTGCTTTCAACACCATCCAACCGATGATCCTAAGGGACAAGCTGCTGTGCGCAGGGGTGGACCAGCACCTGTCATCGTGGATTCTGACTATCTCACAAACCGGCCACAGTTTGTGAGAACCCGGGATTGTTTGTCCGACACAATCATCGGCAGCACAGGGGCCCCCGAGGGAACGGTTTTGGCTCCCTTCCTGTTCACCCTTTATACTGCGGACTTTTCACACAACACAACACACTGCCATCTACAGAAGTTCTCTGATGACTCTGCGATCGTCGGCCTCATCTCCAACGGAGATGAAGCTGAGTACAGAGGACATATCCAGAACTTTGTGGACTGGTGCCATCAGAACTGCCTCCAGATCAATGCAAGGAAAACTAAGAAGCTGGTGGTGGACTGCCACAGGCAAGGACAACCCCTCACAGCACCAGTAAACATCCAGGGAACAGACATTGAGATGGTGACATCCTACAAGTACCTGGGTGTTCATTTGAACAATAAACTAGACTGGTCACACAATACCGACGCACTCTACAAGGAGGGGCAGCGCAGGCTGTTCCTACTGAGGAGGCTCAGGTCTTTTGGTGTACAAGGGGTGCTCCTGAAGACCTTCTACGATTCAGTGGAGGCATCAGCCATCACTTTTGGAGTGGTCTGCTGGGGCAGTGGCATCACAGCAGCCGATAGGAAGAGACTGAACAAAACTGATCAAGAAAGCTAGCTCTGTCCTGGGGCAGCGCCTTGACCCCGTAGAGGAGATAGGAGAGAGAAGGATGGTGGTTAAGCTGTCATCTCTGCTGGAGTCCGAGTCCCACCCCATGCAGGACATACTGAACGCACTGAGGCGCTCATTTAGCAGTAGGCTACATCATCCTAGGTGCGCGACTGAGAGGTTCCGCAGGTCCTTCCTACCTACGGCTGTCAGACTTTATAACCTAAGCAGGGCTGCTCGCAGAGACAGCAAAAAAACGTGACAACCTAATAGTATTGAATACAAAAGACGCAACAGACTTACACAAAATGGTCCCCTCCAGTATACAACTCGGACAATATCAGTCACTACGGAGGGTGACAATATGTATGGGTACATATTCATACTATGTGGGGTAACTAAATAGACGGTTATGCTGTTTATTCCATCTAGCCACAATGCTCCGCACTGTGTATATATATTTATATATTTATGTGTACATATGTATATTCACTGCTATTATTTTCTTATCTTCTAAATTATTGCTCTGGGTGTCGCTATCCCTGTGCTGTTGCAATCCTGGAATTTCTCCATTATGGGACTAATAAAGTCTTATCTTATATTAAAATACCACCATGATTGTGGAGTGGAATGGCCGGATCAATTGCATATCACATGCAGACACATATGCATACTTTGACTAAACAACAACCATGACAAAAACCACCCAAATAACAAAATAAATCATTTTTTATTTACTGACAAATGGCAAACACTGATGCAACAGTTACAGCCAAACAGATCATTCTGCTGAGTATAATAATGTTGGGTGTTTTGTACTTATAATATTGCTAAAATATAAAAGGATGCACTAGAATGGGTCTCAAATATTTGCAAACGTGTCCTGTTACAGTACTGCATGAGTTTACTGATGACAGACTATAAACTACACATATAAACTAAATTATAATGGTGATTGAACAACTCCCATTCCCCAAAGTGCAAGATACAACACTTATTAATACAACTCATAAAAGATCGGGCAAATAAGTCTGACAAACAAATAAACAAGGGTTCTTAAACAGTCGCGAATACTGGCTGTCCCATTCATTTTCAATAATTCTGTAATTAATATTCATACAATCAAATAAATCAGTGTTATGCCCCTTTTATATTTGTCACAGTCTAACATGTGTGATTACCTACATATACGCTACACCTCTTTGTATTTCACTTTCAAAAACAGCCTACATTTGGGCCTGTAAAGCCTAATTGGGCTACCTGTTTTTCGACAAGAATACTTGCAGTCTTCAGGCATGCACTAGTATTTTTAAATGATCAACACTGTGCTACAAAAGGACATATTAAGATTTATCATCTTTACTCATTTTATGTTCTATTTTGGTTAGTCCCATTATGCTTTCTTCAAAGTTAAAGATTGTACAAAAGTTGATGCATAAAGTCATATTTCACCCATAGAAGCTCTTGGACAGCAGAGCACCAGAACCTATATTCATCGTGTTATTACACTACTCTTTATGGTTTAATCTGCTGCTTTCTACTGTTATATCTGAACTGAACCTGTGACACCCATTTATAGCTGTACCATTCCCAAAACTGTCTGTCAACAGAAAATGACTAACAGAGTATTTTTTTTTACCATTTACACCTTATAGTTATGTCTTTGAAAACAGCAACCTCTAGTGACTGTGCAAAAAACTACACGTACTAAGATGATGGGAGGGTGAGAGATTTAACATGTGAGAGGTTGAGGCCTCACCCTCCAATAAAAACTAACCTCTTCACTTTTTTAAATTGTTTTCAGAGGCAAACCCTAACTATGATTAGAATGTTTAGCATGTGTAAAATGTATTAATCAATATAATAAGTGAATTAGCAACCTGGAAGTAAAACTGAAAGCCAACAAAGGTCTGCAGCTCCTGATGTGGATTTCAGTGCTTCTAAAACACATGTCACGCCTTTTTGTGCCACATCGGGAGGTCAGGAGCTTACAATAACAGTATCAGTTGGAGTACTTGCTAATGTTTCCATGCTAGCACCATCGTACACTGAAAGGAATGCGCATGTGAGGAAAGGTTGATGTACAGTGCTGTGAAAAATTATTTGCCCCTTCCTGATTTCTTATATTTTTGCATATTTGTCACACTTAAATGTTTCTGATCATCAAAAAAATTCATATTAGACAAAAAATAACCCAAGTAAATGCAAAATTCAGTTTTTAAATGATGAGTTCATTTATTGAGGGGAAAAAAGGTATCCAAACATACCTGGCCCTATTCCAAAAAGTTGAACTTTTTGGAAGGCGTGTGTGCTGTTACATGTGGCGTAAAACTAACACAGCATTTCATAAAAAGAACATCATACCAGCAGTCACACATGGTGGCGGTAGTGTGATGGACTAGGGCTGCTTTGCTGCTTTAGGACCTGGACGACTTGCCGTAATTGATGGAACCATGATTTCTGCTCTCTACCAGAAAATCCTGAAGCGAAATGCCCAGCCATCAGTTCGTGACCTCAAGCTCAAGTCCTCCAATGTGGCTGAATTAAAACAATTCTGCAAAGAAGAGTGGGCCAAAATTCTTCAACAGCGATGTAAAAGACTCACTGCCAGTTATCGCAAACATCTGATTGCAGTTGTTGCCTCTAAGGGTGGCACAACCAGTTATTAGGTTTAGGGGGCAAGTACTGTTTCACATGGGGGAAATGAACTGAAACCATCATTTAAAAACTGCATTTTGTACTTACGCGGGTTATCTTTGACTAATATTAAAATTTGTTTGATGTGAAAGATTTAAGTGTGACAAATATGCAAAAATATAAGAACTCAGGAGGGGGGCAGATACTTTTCACAGCACTGTACACCTAGGTGCAAATGTCCCTAAAAGGAGCATTCTGTGAGTAAAATGCTGGGCTCCAAACTTCAAGAAGTTTGTGAAGAAATGAAAAGATCCATATAACATTGCAGCCATTTGAAGGGGCATATACAGTATTTGGAATATGGACAATTTGGTCCCAGAAGGTGTAAGAGATAAAATCATCTGCAGCATACATCATAATAAAACAGTCATTACAGAGGCTCATATGGGAATAAGCAAATGTTGACTTACACGGGGCAATGTCGTCATACAGGGGGTCAATGTTGTGCAGCAGCTCCAGTCTGGGTGAGGCAAACCTTTTGCTGTAAGATAAAAGCATGTGTTAGTCTTAAATACATATATATCCTTATCCTTATAAGGAAAGATCACACACACACACACACACACACACACACCACTACCACTGTGCCTGAGTCATGCACTGTGAAAGCCGCTGGGATCTGTAAATCTGAACCAGCTGGCTGCTGTTCACCAGGCAGTCATATGCTGTGACCACAGTCCACCACAAAGAAGAGGAACCGCTCTCTCCGACCGCAGCGTCTGATAACACAACTAAAATAACTCTCGCTCTCTCCGCTGCCGGCTCACTGGCCTCTGCCTTCACTTTAGCTGTCCTAAAGCAGCTAAGCCAACTACAACTGAATAAAAGCGGTGAAAACTAACAGAATTTGTTGTGTTGCTGCTCACACAGCTGTGCCAGCAGCTGGCGGTCAGTTGACGTGCATCGGCCAGTCGGCTCAAGAGGAGCCTGTGAGTGGTAGTTTGTGGTCCTGGCCGAGCCTCGATTTTTCTGCCGGGGCTGTGCAGCAGCCCTCAATTTCACCTCCTTCACCGTGTCCACGTTTAGTTTTACAAATGCGATGTGTCAGTCAAACGGGCCTCAGTGACAGCTCGTCTCCCATGGAAAGTCCATCTGTGGTCTGCACACAGCTTCATGTGACTTATCAATTCACTAATAGCTTCTTTGTAGCACTCTCCAAAACACCAAAAATCCAGCCACACGTGTAATTCAATATATTACGTTCAAAAGAATTACAGCATTTCACGGAGGTAAGTTCTAACATGAAAGGATTTGCAGAACGGTAATAAGCTGATCTAATAGCAGAACATCTTAGTTCACAGAGATGGAGGGAAAAAACAGCGGGATGGATCACTACAAATTTGTGTGAGAATGACTGATGGAATTTCCTTCTTTTTGAGCACTTACTACCACAGTAGCAAAGGGCTTATTGAAGGAGAAGGGGCTCCTATTAGAGAAAGGCTGAAGTGACTTGAGTGGGAAGGCATGGGGAAGAATCACAAAGACCACAGGTGACCCAGCTCACCTGATTGTGTTCCACATGTTGAACCCATCCAGTGGCTTTGTGCCGTTGGTGCTTCCTCCTGCCAGGCCAACGAGTGTAGGCAGCCAGTCAGAGATGTGGATGAGTTCATGGCTCACGGTCCTGGGTTGTTTCAGTAATGGGCTGGAAACAAAACCGACTCCACGCACCCCTCCTTCCCACAGAGACCATTTTCTACCTCGCAGTGGCCAGTTACTGCCTCCAAACATAGTCTGGCCTCCGTTATCTATCAAGCAAGAGGAAAATTTTATTTCAAAATTGGCAAGCAGTAAAGAGGGGAGGACACAGAAGTCAGTGAACTTAAATGCATAATAGTACTAGAAAGTGAACCTGAGTAAACCAAACTTTGGTTTACCGTCAACTTTTCTAGGTCTAGCAACCCCCATCATATCAAGTGGTACTGCAGCAGCTGCAGTTACTTTATCTTGATGTCTAGTGACCATAGCCTTTCAATCTACCCCAGCGATCCACTCGAACCAAAACAGTACAAGTACAAATCGGCTTGCCACTATTGTCTGAATAGGTTTTAAATAGGGTCTAGACTATAGACTTTATTGTCCCCAAGGGGAAATTCTTTTTCACAGACCTGTACATTAAGACTCCACATAATAGACAATCAGTAACAACAACTAACAAAGGTAAACAGCACTATACAAAACAAAACAGAGTAAAACATGACACACTCAGTGAGGCCTGTTGTTTAGGGCAGCTATGGCTGCAGGAATCAGGCTTTTCCCAAAGCGGGCCCTTCTGTATCGTAATGACTGGTGAGGGCAATGGTGTGAGATATTCATGTAGTGAGTGTGTAGAGTCCTGGGGCCTCATGTACAAAGATTTGCATGGATTTCCTACTGAAAGATGACGTACATTTATAAATCAAGAAAACGCCGTAAGCAAAAAAAAAAAAAACATCCAGATGTATGAAACAGTGAGCACACAGGAATCCAAGCACATTTCCTTTGTGCATCCCAATCTACTTGAAATTGAACGCACATGAGGAAATACCGACTCCTCCCTTGACACGCCTCCATTTGAATATGCAATTAGATGCAAATAGATACAGTCATGTGAAAAAATTAGGACACCTTGTATAAGCCTGTGTGCTTTTTTAACATATTTGAACATATAGATATTTAATATCAATGTTAAAAATACTGGGAGATTCACGTAATACAACTAAACAATTAAAAATGAATTAAAGACTTTTCTCAAATTTTCTGTAAAATGTAATTCAAAAAATTGTGAGGAATAAATTAGGACACCCCCCATCTTTTTTTGGACACCCCCACATTCTTTCCCACTTAAAATGGCTAAAATAAATGTTAAAAAAAATGCAAATAAAAACAAAAACAAGGTTAGACATAGATATGTGAACATTTTTTTTAATAAAGAATTGAATATTTAATGGGGGTGTCCTAATTTTTTCACATGACTGTATATACAAGCCCTGCATGTTTGATTCTCATGTGTCCATGATCAAAAATAATGGATTTAGTGGAATTTCATGGACTGCGAGTTGGAGGCGCTCCTGAATGAGGTAGAGGCGCATAAAAATATTTTGTTTGGCACGCTGTCCTCCGGCATTAGCGCCAGATACAGGTAATTCAATAGCCTGCTCACAGCCCAATAAAATTAATTTAATGTTTTCCTTTATTCAGACAGGGGTGAGAAGGAGACGTTTATTATAACTTGATATGTTTCGACTGACATCTGCAGTCGTCCTTAGAAGCGTCAGCTGATCGCTGTGATCTGTGACCAGCCGGGTGGAAGAGCTGGTTGAATTAAAGGAAAACAGTCACAAAAAAGAAGAAAATATGAACCTATTTAGTGGGAGGCCACTGTCACCTGTCAGTTTGGTTCCAAGGTTGTCATAGCCGGGAGCGGCACTGGGGTTAAGCTCCCAGTGCTCATAAAATGCTTCTTATGGCGTGCGTCTCGAAAAGCCTCTGACAACTAAGTCCAACTCCTAGCCTGCCCGTGTGGTTTAGTCTCTAAGCCCGGCGGAACTGCTTTTACTAATAGGAGAAGGGGCGAGGGCGGATCTCTGGCGCCTTAAAACCAGATGCTTCGGGTAGATGGTGGCTCGTCAACCTGGGAAGGTAGCCCATCTAGGGGAAGGTAAACCCTGATTTCAAACCTCCGCCGCCTTGCGGCACACCCAGTCACGGGAAAGGCTTCAGGAGTCAACCCTGAGGAACAATCCAGAGTCGGAGTCCCTAAGGCAGTTCTCTGTTGTGCTCAACATCGTTCTGGCAGCTCCTGCGATGGCGCTGGTGCCAAACTGTAGCAGCCCTGCTGTTCCTTTGGATTCATCAGTGACGTGGAGAGGGGGGACATGCTGCATGGGCAACATCTTGTCCTCCATATCTTCCTGCCCAGGCTTGAATCCTACCAAAGCCCAACGCTAGAAGATAGAACACCGGATCACTGGAGAGGACACTCCAGCTTCGCCTTTGGCGTAGACAAAACACGGGGAATGACAGTTACCGGTTATAAGCCACCGCTCAATTGGCGTAGAGCGCGGCGCCAGGGGTTGTTCCCGACGGTGGGAGGGATCATCGGATCTCACTGGACAGCTACCGCCCGTCTCAAGCTGGGCAGCCCCCAGCCAATAAGGTGTTGTCCCGCCACAGCTTGCTTTCCTCATTGGGTGCATGGGGATGAGGAGAAGTCCGAACGGCAGGCTGAGAACCGTCGCACCAGGCAAGACAAAAAAACAAAAGAGACCAACTCTAAAACTGGGAACTTGGAACGTCCGCACTATGATGACAGGACTCGCTGCTAACCTCAGGGACATCAACGACACCAGGAAGACTGCCATCATCAATAATGAGCTGAAGAGACTGGAAGTGGATATCGCCACGCTCCAGGAAACAGGGTTGGCTGACGCAGGCACACTGAGAGAGAAGGACTACACATTCTACTGGCAGGGAAAGGGCAGTGACAAACACAGAGAACACGGCGTGGGCTTCGCAGTGAAGAACACCTTGCTGAAGATGGTGGAACCGGGCAGCAATGGCTCTGCACGACTCCTCACCCTCTGCCTCAACACCACTCAAGGCCCAGTCACCCTCGTCAGTGTGTATGCCCCAACACTGACAGCCACACCAGAGGCAAAAGGCGAGTTCTACGAGAATCTCGCAACAACTGTCAGGATCATACCCAACTCTGAACAACTCATTCTCCTTGGAGACTTCAATGCCAGAGTGGGTGCTGACCACGACTCCTGGCCCTCCTGTCTTGGACCATTTGGCATGGGCAGAATGAACGACAACGGACAGCGGCTGCTCGAGTTCTGCACATATCACGATCTGTGCATCACAAACTCGTTCTTCAAGACCAAGCCCCAACACAAGGTTTCCTGGCGACATCCGCGCTCAAAGCACTGGCACCAGCTAGACTTGATCCTGACCAGGCGCACCTCACCGAAGAACGTGCTAATCACCCATTCATTCCAGAGTGCAGATTGCGACACAGACCATTCATTGGTGTGTTGCAAGGTCAAGCTGCAGCTGAAGAAATTCCATCGTGCTAGACAGCCTGGAAAGGCACGGATTGACACCAGCAAGATGGCCCAACCAGAACTTGTTGAGCAGTTTGCCTCCACCTTTGAGAAGGAACTTGGTGTACCACAAGAAGGAGAATCTGCAAAGCAGAAGTGGGAAGAGCTGCGAAACACCATCCACCGCACAGCCTTGGCTACCTTTGGGAGGAAGACCTCAAAGTCACAGGACTGGTTTGATGCCAAGTTGACCGAGATGACCCCCGTCATTGAAGCCAAGCGCTCAGCACTTGCTGAGTACAAGAAGTACCCAAACGAGAAGAATCTCCACATTCTCAGGGCTGCGAGAAGCAAAGTTCAGCAGACTGCTCGGCGCTGTGCCAACGAGTACTGGACTCAGCTCAGCCAAGACATTCAAACCGCTGCCATAACAGGGAACATCCGTGGTATGTACGATGGCATCAAGAAAGCATTTGGTCCGGCTCAGAGCAAGACGGCCCCCCTCAAATCCTCCACTGGGGAGATGATCACAGAAAAGAACAAGCAGATGGAGAGATGGGTGGAACACTACTCCGACCTCTACTCCAGACAGAACACCGTGACACCGTCAGCCCTTGATGCCATCGACTGTCTGCCATCCATGGACAAACTTGACGCCGAGCCAACCATCGACGTACTCAGCAAGGCCATTGATAGCTTGGCCGCTGGCAAGGCACCCAGCAACGACAGCATACCCCCCGACCTGATCAAGCACTGCAAGACCGCCCTACTGCTGCCATTGCATGACGTCCTCTGCCAGTGCTGGAAGGAAGGTTCCGTACCATAGGACATGAGGGACGCCAAGATCATCACCCTCTATAAAAACAAAGGGGAGAGAAGCAACTGCAACAACTAGAGGGGCATCTCCCTCCTCAGCATTGTTGGTAAAGTCTACGCACGAGTTGTTCTCGTTCGTCTACAGAAGCTTGCCGAACGTGTCTACCCCGAGTCTCAGTGTGGCTTCCGTGCTGAGCGATCGACGGTAGACATGATATTCTCCATCCGCCAACTCCAGGAGAGATGCAGAGAACAGAACATGCCCCTGTACGTCGCCTTCATCGACCTCACCAAAGCGTTCGATCTGGTCAGCAGAGAGGGCCTTTTCAAGATCCTGCCAAAGATAAGATGCCCACCAAAGTTGCAAAGCCTCATCGAATCATTTCACACCAACATGCAGGGGATAGTGCAGCATGATGGCAACGTCTCAGAGCCATTCAACATACGCAGCGGAGTGAAACAGGGCTGTGTACTTGTGCCAACCCTCTTTGGGATTTTCTTTGCTATGCTCCTGAGGCATGCCTTCAGCACAGCAACAGAGGGAATCTACCTGCACACAAGATCTGACAGCAGGCTTTTCAACCTTGCCCGCCTGAAAGCCAGAACCAAAGTACGCGAGGCTCTAATCAGAGACATGCTGTTTGCAGACGACGCTGCAGTCGCAACCCACACACAGCAGGAGCTTCAGACCCTGATGGACCGCTTCTCCCAGGCATGCATGGATTTCGGGCTTACCATCAGCCTGAAGAAGACTAACGTCTTGGCGCAAGGCACGGAAGCACCACCAACCATCACCATCGACGACTACGAGCTGGAGGTCGTGAATCAGTTCATGTACCTGGGGTCCACGATCAGCAACAACCTCTCCCTTGATACAGAGATCGACAAGAGGATTGGAAAATCAGCCTTCACACTCGCTCGCCTCACCACACGAGTGTGGGAGAATCCCAAACTCTCTGTCAAGACGAAGATGGCAGTGTACAACGCCTGCGTCATCAGCACACTGCTCTATGGGAGTGAGACGTGGACTACATGCGCCCGTCAGGAAAAGAGACTGAACTCTTTCCACTTGCGCTGCATTCGCCACATCCTGGACATATCCTGGCAGGACAAAGTGCCCAACACAAAAGTTCTGTCCCGTGTCGGCCTTCCCTCCATGTTCACTCTACTCAGGCAGCGCAGGCTCCGCTGGCTAGGCCACGTTCACCGTATGGAGGATGGCAGAATCCCCAAAGATGTCCTCTACGGAGAACTGGCAACTGGCAGGAGAGACGTTGGCCGCCCACAGCTGCGCTTTAGAGACGTCTGCAAGAGAGACATGAAGGCCCTGGAGATCAACACAGAGCGCTGGGAGGACCTTGCAACGGACCGCTCCAAATGATAGGACCCGCAGAAAGAACCGCCACAGACCCAGCAGCACGGAGACCACCCACAAGTGCGACCTGTGTGACAGGGACTGCCATTCGCGCATCGGCCTGTTCAGCCACAGGCGGTGCTGTTCCAGCAGAGTAAACGTTTAGGATTCTCTTCCATGGTCATCATAGATCGAAGGAGGCCGACCGACTGTTACTTGTCAGTTGAAAGCAGATCATATTCGACTCTACAAGTACATATTTTAAGTCCAAAATGCAAATCTCATCCTTTATAGTTATATACAACTTACATGAATTACATACACTACTAAATGAATGAAGCGCACTGGGGAAAGGGTGACACTGTTGCATTTCAAACTTTACACGTGTTTATTGACATAACTACTGTACGCACAGAGGTGCTTGGGGGCTTGGTAGAATGCTGTGAAACTGTAATTTAAACAGCAAGAAAGTCACTTACTCGACCCATCGACTTGTAATGAAGCCTTGAAGACAGGGTGGTATTTGGAAGCGCACAGGCACGTTGTGCATGAGGTGGGTTATTATTAGGACAACTACATAAATTTACTCACCAAGAAGCCACCCATCCGCACAGTGCCAGCTTGTAGTTTGTTCCCAACAATGCTGTTCATTAGAATCATTAGGAAAACCGGCTCTCGCTGCAAATTGCGCTTTGATGTTGGCCTGTTCAGCTGCACTGTATTGGAATATGAAGTACCCGGGTGACATCCGGATTATACCATCCGACACAACTGTCATGATTACTCGTAAGATCAGCCCACGTGCAAGATGCTACACCAAAGAATGCACACAATGCAGACAGGCAAAGTTTTAAACACAATTTTACTGAAAAGAGTAATGCAAAGTTAGTGGAAAACACCTCACTCGCCAGAGAAGTGCCCAGCCTGTAATGGGAGAGACGAGTGCAGATTAGGATGAGGAGGGAGGCAAAACTCTTACAAGTGAGAGCAGAGAGCCTGACAAGTAACCCAGAAAGGCAAGGAGGAACTGAAACAGGAACTGGAAGTGAGATATCTGACCGCGTGGAAAAGGCAATCTGGAGCGAAGATGATGATGGAGGAGCAGGTGAGTGCACAACAAACCCCTGGGGACACACCGCAGAGATGGCAGCAACCTGAGAGAGAGGAAAAGAGAGACGGATTAATCTCTGGGTTCCAAAACAACAAATACTTTACTTACTTAATTCTTTCTGTGGCAGTATACCCAACGAGCCAGCGCTGGAGCATTCACAGACTGGCTCTATTAAGTGCTGGCAGTGAGGAGACAGCAGGTGCGTCCGCTCACGCAGGTGTATTGATTACCTGTGGAGCCGGGGACCCTCCCACAGGATGGGAGGGGGAGTGCGCTCACCAGATCATAACAGTGCCCCCCCCCCTCAAGGGACGCCTCCTGGCGGCCCACTGGGCTTGCTGGGATGGATTCAGTGAAAAGCCTGGACCATCCTTTTGTCATGGAAGTACGATCTGGGAATCCATAACCTTTCTTCAGGTCTGTAGCCCTTCCAGTGGACCAAGTATTGTAGCCCCCGGCCCCGACGGCAAACATCCAGAATTCTCTGAATGGTGTAGGTGGTCTGACCGTCGAGGATCCAAGGGGGAGGAGGAGGCTTGGGGTGGGGGGAACAGAGAGGACTGGCGGAGAGGGGCTTGATCTTGGATACATGGAAGGTCGGATGAATATGGAGAGCCGGCGGAAGGTCCAGGCGGACTGTCACATCATTGATGATACAGGAGATGGAAAACGGTCCCAGGAAGTGAGGTGACAGCTTACGAGATTCAGTTTTTAGAGGCACCTGGTCTGCCGATAGCCACACCTTCTGCCCAACCATGTATCTGGGCGCTGGAACCTGCCTGCGGTCCACGTACTGTCAGTTCCGTTCGGTAGAACGGAGGAGCGCAGTGAGGGTGGCCCTCCAGAGTCGACCACAACGGCGAGCGTGGGCCTCTACAGATGGTACAGCGACCTCCCTTTCCGCCATGGGCAACGGGGTGGGGGGTACCCCAGGGGGAAGGGGGGTGTACCCCAGCAATGCCTCGAAGGGTGTTAATCCCATAGCTGAAGAAACTGCAGAGTTGTGGGTGTACTCCACCCAGGTCAGATGAGTGCTCCGTGTAGATAGATGGGTTGCAGAATGCCACACATCTGAGGGTGGCCTCCAGGGATTGGTTGGTGCACCCAGCCTGCCTGTTGATCTGGGGGTGGTATCCGGATGACAGGTTGACCGAGGTGCCCAAGGTATGGCAAAAAGACTTCCATACTTGAGATATGAATTGTGGTCCCCGGTCAGACACAACGTCCAGGGGGATGCCGTGAAGGCGGATGACGTGATTGGTGCAAAGACTGGCAGTCTCAGAGGCAGAGGACAGTTTGGGGAGGGGCACTAAATGAATGGCTTTAGAAAATCGGTCGACAATGGTGAGGATAACAGTGTTACCTTTACAGGGAGGAAGTCCAGTGACGAATTTCAGAGCTACATGAGACCAGGGGCGGCTGGGAATCGGGAGGAGGTGAAGCACACCTGTGGGAGGGGAGGAGTCAGATTTATTTCTGGTACAGACTTGATATGCTTTAACATAATCCCGGACATCCATCCGCAGCGTGGGCCACCAGAACACCCGCTGAATGAGGTCAATGGTTCAGGAAACCCCTGGGTGACGGGCAAAATGACTAGTGTGACCCCACCTGATAACTTCGCTGTGGAGGCCGGCCAGGACAAATAGTTGATCCTCAGGTCCACCATCGCATTTGGGCTCAGTGACCTGGGCCCGTCGAACCCTCAATTTCCCAAGTAAGAGCACCAAAGATACATGAAGGGGGTACAATGCGTTGGGGGAGGGAGGAGGTGGCTGAGTGGCTGGAAGTAAACTGGTAGGAGAGAGCGTCAGGTTTAATATTGCGAGAGCCCGGCCTATAAGAGATGGTAAGATGAAATCTAATAAAGAATAAGGTCCAACGGGCCTGCCGGGTATTTAATCGGCGGGCCGACAGGAGGTATTCTAAATTTTTATGGTCGGTCCACACAACAATAAGATGAACCGCTCCCTCCAGCCAGTGCCTCCACTCCTCCAGAGCCAATTTAATGGCCAAGAGCTCTCAATCCCCTTGTCGTAGTTCCTCTCGGCCGGCGTGAGCCACCAAGGGAAATACGCACATCGGTGGAGCTTCTGATTGGAGGTTGAATGCTGTGAGAGGACAGCGCCCACCCCCGAATCAGAAGCGTCCACATCTACAATGAATTGGAGCTGAGGGTCGACCTGGGCCAAGATGGGAGTGTTGGAAAACAAGCTCTTCAGTTTAAGGAAGGCCTGCTCAGCAGCCTCGGACCAGGTGAAAGACACCTTGATTGAGGTCAGCTGCGTAAGAAGCTGTGCTACCCTGCTGTAATTTCTAATGAAGCAACGGTAGAAATTAGCGAATCCTAGGAAGCGTTGAAGCTCCTTATGGGACTGGGGTGTAGGCCAGTCAAGCACAGCCTTCACCTTGGGCGGATCAGCCCTCAGCTCTCCCTGAGCAACAATAAAGCCCAGGAAGGAAGTGGAGCAGGTGGAAAACTTGCACTTTTCGGCCTTCACAAAGAGCTGGTTTTCCAGGAGCCGTTGTAACACGGCCCTGACTCGGACTGGGTGCTCCTCTGGCGTGCGCAAAAAAATCTAAGTATTGTAAAGGTAGACAAAAACAAATTGATTAACCATATCGTGCAGGACGTCATTAATCATTCGTTGGAAGATGGCAGTGGTGTTGGTGAGCCCAAAGGGCATCACCAGATATTCAAACTGTCCCAGGTGAGTTTTAAAAGCCGTCTTCCATTCGTCCTCCTCGTGAATGCAGACTAAATGATACGCATTACGTAAATCCAACTTAGTAAACACCCATGCGTGCTGAAGGAGCTCGAACGCAGAGTTGATCAGGGACAAAGGGTATTTATCTTTGACGGTGATGGCATTTAACTCGCAGAAATCTATGCACGGCCACAGAGATCCGTCCTTCTTTCCGACAAAGAAAAACCCCGCCCCAAGAGGAGCCGAGGAGGGACGAATGAGGCCAGCATTCAATGAGCCTTAATATAACTTTCAATCACCTCCCTCTCCGGTCCAGAAAGGCTGTAGAGCCGGCTGGACGGCAACTGCTCACTCGAGAGGAGGTCGACAGCACAGTCATAAGAGCGGTGAGGAGGCAAAGAAAGGGCTCTAGACTTGCTAAAGACCTCCCCAAGGTCATGGTACACCTCGGGTACGAGGCTGAGATCCAGTGGCTCTACTGGAGGAGAGGAGACGGAAAGGGAGGGTGAACAATCGGCCGAGCAGAGGCAGGATGCTAAACAGAAAGGGCTCCAGGAAAAAATGGAATTTTGTGTCCAACTGATGATAGGGTTATACTTCCAGAGCCACGGATACCCCAGAACCACCGGGGAAGACAAACTAGGGAGAATAAAGAATGAAATGGTCTCCCGTGGGTCCCCGAACAGAAGGACGGGACTCAGCGCCATGCGTTCAGTAATAGATGCCACACAACTCCCAGATAGTGCCGCAATGTTAAGCGAAGCCGGCAGTTTAGTTGTGTGGATGCCAATTTCCTGTACGAGCCGCAAGAGATTAAATTTTGCTCTGCCCCTGAATCAATTAATGCTGAAACCCTCCTCTCGACCCCCGGCAACTGAATGAGGGCCGGAATGAAAAAGTTACTGGGGGGGGATGAATAGAATTCCCACCCGTCAGACCCCCCATGGCTACTGACGGGCCACGTCTTTTGGCTTAAGGCGGCAGTTGAATACTTTGTGCTCCAGCGAGCTGCAATACAGTACATGCAAGCACTGGCGACAGAGTCAGTCAGACTTGGCCAAATACCATGGCCTCGGAGGAGGAGTCGGTCTTACCTATGCCAGCAACTGGGGAGAACTTACGCAAAATGGGCGGCCCAGAGAAGGCTTTCCACTCCTTTGCGTGCTCGCAGTAGCAATTATCCAAACTAACGGCTTGATCGATCAGCTCATCCAGAGAAGAGGGAGCAGCATGAATCACCAGGTCGTTGCGAAGGGTGGTATTGAGACCCTGGAGGAAGGTGCTTCTTAGGGAAATTTCATTCCAACCAGAATCTGCAGCGACGACCCGAAACTCCACAGAGTAATCGGCTGCTGACCAACTACCCTGGCGGAAAGACAACACACGACTCATGATGTTGCCCTCACTCTCTGAGCGAACAAAAGCCCAGAAAATCTCACTAATAAATCTATCAAAAGAGTAATGAGGGCCCTCCATACTATCTAAAATAGACTGAGCCCAGCTGAGGGCCCGGTCTTGTAGCAGGAGGATCATAAAGTGAATTTTAGATGTATCATCCAGGCACTCCCCACCCACCTGCCGCAGATACAGCTAAACCTGGCACAAAAACCCTTACATTTCCCCACCTCCCCCGCATACGAGGCAGGTGAGGGAACAAAGGTGGTTCAGCGGATGGTAGAAGAAACTGTAACGGCAGGCGGAGGGAGAGGGCCCGAACGAGACATGTGACTAAGATGTTCGGTGACCGTGCTCAACTACTGTGTAATGGTCTGCAGCTGTTCAGTCAGCATGGCCCTCTCTGTAACATCAAGGCGGTGAAGTGCAGAGTACTCCACTGATGTAGCACCTGCTGAGCCTAATTCGTGGCTGGCTCATTCTGTCATGATTACTAGTAAGATCAGCCCACGTGCAAGATGCTACACCAGAGAATGCACACAATGCAGAGAGGCAAAGTTTTAAACACAATTTTATTGAAAAGTGTAATGCAAAGTTAGCAGAAAACACCTCACTCGCCAGAGGAGCGCCCAGCCTGTAACGGGAGAGACGAGAGCAGATTAGGACGAGGAGGGAGGCAGGTAATAATGAATCATAGAAAACTCTTACGAGTGAGAGCAGAGAGCCCGACGAGGAACCCAGAAAGGCAAGGAGGAACTGAAACAGGAGCTGCAGGTGAGTATGGCTGGTGAGATGTCTGACTGGGTGGAGAAGGCGATCTGGAGCGAAGATGATGATGGAGGAGCAGGTGAGCGCACAACAAACCCCCGGGGACACACCGCAGAGATGGCAGCAACCTGAGACAGAGGAAAAGAGAGACAGATTAATCTCTGGGTTCCAAAACAACAAATACTTTACTTACTTAATTCTTTTTGTGGCAGTATACCCAACGAGCCAGCGCTGGAGCGTTCACAGACTGGTCCTTTTAAGCGCTGGCAGCAAGGAGACAGCAGGTGTGTCTGCTCACGCAAGTGTATCGATTACCTGTGGAGCCGGGGACCCTTCCACAGGACGGGAGGGGGAGTGTGCTCACCAGATCATAACAACAGCTGGCATAGCTCGGCTCAGGGTTGACTGGGAAATTCCTGATTGGTCTGCCAGCTCCCTCTGGCATGCCCCTGTTGCCAGGAACCCCAGAGTTGTCAGCACCTGCACTGGGATGGGCAGCGCACGGCTTCTCGCCGTGTCGCGCTCCAAGAGCAGCCGTAGCTCTGAGCACAGCTCCACAAGGACTGCCCATGGAAACCTGAAACGGCTGACAATACAGTCATCATCCTGCGCCAGAAAATCTCCTCTGTTTCTAAATACCCTTTCTCTTGTCACTGTGCGATTTGCAATACCCTCTAATAACGCTAACACCATTGTTGTTAGAGGCATTTTCTACACTTCTTTGCGCTTGCTTTTATATCAACTCATCTAATTGCACACGGATGTTTGTTCATCACGTGTCTCTGGTGTGTACAATCATTTTCACATCATCAGTCTCCCAACATTACCTCTAAGTGTTGCCAGTGGACCAATATCAGTAGAAACGTACGTATGCCAGCCATGAAGTTGGCGTGGGGCTGTGCATATTTCCATGGTCATTTCATTCTTGATACATCTGAAATTTTCCTTGGAAAAAGACGTATGCCATGTTTTTGTGCGTAAGTATCCTTTGTACATGAGGCTCCTGTTCTATTGAGGTTGCAATGCGTGTGATGGCGTTGTTATTGAGCTCAGTGAGGTTGGGTGTGGGCAGACCAATGATTTTAATAGCAGTACTGGTTATGCGTGTGTGTTTTGTCTGGTTTTTAATAGAGAGCATGTTATAAAAACAGGCGGAGCAGTACAGCAGTATTAAATGACCCTACAAGTGAGGTGGGTCATTGCACATGTCACCTCAGCTCGGCAGACATTTGAATAGGAAACACAGATAAATGCGCATTGAAGTAAATATCACCGTCATCATGTCACAGCACAGAGACAGAAAGTGGAAATGAATCAGAAAGGCTGTCATTATGCTGACAGATTATATTAATTTCAAAGCTGCAGCAGACAACTGTGTGTGCCACAATTACACAAATATTGCAACAGTTGAGCATGAGAGGGTTCTTATAAGAGCATTTTTCAGTCACTCCCTTGGTGTCTCCAGCACCGTCCCTCGGCTTCTCTGGTATCAGCCTGTAATGGTTTGGCGAGGGGCAATCTCTGTTCAGCTCTGCTCTGTGCTCATCCATGCATCTCAGTTCACCTTGTATTAATTAATCCTCTGCTCCTCTTTTTTTTTCCCAGCGATAGCCCCCTCCAAATAAAAACATATCCCGCTTTGTGTGGCGCTTAACACAACACACGACACCACCAAATGAAAGTGCAAGCCTGTGCACACAAACACACAGTGTCCCTTCTTGTAAATATGGTAGCTATTCAATGCTGATATGAAAAAAAAAAAAAATGACGGCAATTCCCTAAAAAATGTTGGATGGATTTTGCAATCCTCTCCGTTGTAATGAAGGACAAAGAGCAGCAACCACTAAACTACACTACCGTTCAAAAGTTTGGGGTCACTTAGAAATTTCCTTATTTTTGAAAGAAAAGCACTTTTTTTCAATGAAGATAACTTTAAACTAATCAGAAATACACTCTATACATTGCTAATGTGGTAAATGACTATTCTAGCTGCAAATGTCTGGTTTTTGGTGCAATATCTACATAGGTGTATAGAGGCCCATTTCCAGCAACTATCACTCCAGTGTTCTAATGGTACAATGTGTTTGCTCATTGCGTCAGAAGGCTAATGGATGATTAGAAAACCCTTGTGCAATCATGTTAGGTCTGCAATGCTGTAATTGCTGCAAATGGAGGATTCTTTGACAAAAGCAAAGTTTGAAGGAAAAAATTATTATTTCAAATACAAATCATTATTTCTAACCTTGTCAATGTCTTGACTTATTTTCTATTCATTTGGTGGTAAATAAAAGTGTGACTTTTCATGGAAAACACAAAATTGTCTGAGGTGACCCCAAACTTTTGAACGGTAGTGTATAGCGTATAGATCGGCTGTGTGTTCCTATATCCACCACTGATCAGTGTTGAGTTTGACACAGAGCTACAATTAAAAGACTAGTAAAAATGCCAGTGACTCAATAGCGGCCGTATTCACACGGCCACTGTTTGGTATGGACCAAAGGACTATCCGTGGATAGTTCGGTTCATTTGGTGCCGTCTGAACGCGTGTTCGAACTCTGGTGCGCACCAAACAAGCGAAGTCTGGTTCACCTGAAAACGGGGGTCTCGGTTCACTTGCAAACAAAGTCTGGTGTGCTTCGCTTGCAGTGTGAATGCAAACAGCCTATCCAGTGGACCAAAGGGCGGAAGTGCCCCTTGGTGTTTGTATAACCATAGCAACACGTAGTCTGAGAAAAGAAAGTGGCATTTACCGTAGCACATTTTGGGTAGAAAATAATAATAATGACAACCGCGCAGATCCAAGAAATCCTTTTACCAGAGAAAGCTGAGGAGAAAAGCTAAAAAATGTCTTGTTTGTGGCGGACAAACAACCCAACTGAAGGGACGGATTTTTGTTTTCAGTCCTCGCCAATCAATGAGTCAGATTTTTCTTCTTCACCAAGATTTTTTCTTCCTGGTCAGTGGTACTTTCGGCTGCAGCAGCCCAAACGAGCAATTGTTGTAACTGCGTGACGTTGTCCAGGCAGTTTGGTCTGCTGCAATGTGAATGCAAACCAAACCAAACAAAGGTGTGAAAATTCTTGATATTCCCCACCCAGTCAAATCTAGACCCCCAGACTTTCCTAGTGTGAATGCAGCCTTGAAGTCTAAAAAAAAGCATGGAGGCATGGAGGGTTGTTGAGGTGTTAATTTATGCTAATTGAACTCACAACTACGGCTTGCCCATTGTAGTTTGAAAGTGGTATATACTGTAGCAAACACCTACTGTAGCACATGGACTGTAACTTTCAGAGTAATAAGGCATGAAAAATGTTTTCTCATCTCAAATCTTCTGATAAATGTTTTTTTTCTTTTTTTTTTTTGTAAAAAAAAACAACAACAAACAAACAAAAAACACACACACAAATGCTTTTCACACAAATGCTGATGTACTGTACATGTGTTTGTCCAGCAAGAAATCCGGTTTTTGGCAAAAAATTTCACCGGTGTCTGAGAAGACTTGATCTCTCACCCTGACCTTAAGACTAAGGTAAAAAAAAAATTCAAATTTATCCAAGATTTTTAGTAAATATACCCATGTGTCAATTTAAAAAGCCTACATGACTTCTTTTGCAAACTGCACTATCAATAAAGCTTTCAGAAAAAAATGGTCAACTTCTAGGCCACCAATATACAGATTAATTCAAGAATTTTAGTAGCTATACCTGTGATACATTTAAAACTGTCTCTGTGATGTCTTTCTTGAGTTAATGGATCCACAAGGTTGGTCTTTTTTTAAACTGTCCTGTCCAGCAGCTTGGCAAGCAGAACAGATATCTGCTTGCTTGGTTGTGCCAAATACATTTACTTTGCCAAAAGGAGCTCTGCTCATATTTGATATATACTGTATATACACACACACACACACACACACACACACACACACACCATATATATATATATATATATACATGTATATATATACAGTATATATATATATATATATATATATATATACACACACACATATTATTTATAGACTCCTCTTGCTGTATAATAACTAATACTTTATTTAAACTGTCTTTCTTATGCTGGACCTGACGGGGGTTATGGAGCAGGTAATTGATGGGATATGAAGTGGTCAGAGGAGGTGGGAGGTGGTTGTGTGTGATAATGTCACAGCATCTCAATCAGATTCAGGTCAGGACTTTGACTAGGCTACTCCAAAGTCTTCATTTTGTTTTTCTTAAGCCATTCAGAGGTGGACTTGCTGGTGCATTTTGGATCACTGTCCTGCTGTAGAACCCAAGTGTGCTTCAGCTTGAGGTCATGAACAGATGGTCGGACATTCTCCTTCAGGATTTTTTGGTAGACAGCAGAATTCATGGTTCCATTTACCACAGCAAGTCTTCCAGGTCCTGAAGCAGCAAAACGGCCCCAGACCATCACACTACCACCACCATATTTTACTGTTGGTATGATGTTCCTTTTCTGAAATGCTGTGTTACTTTTATGCCAGATGTAATGGGACACACACCTTCCAAAAAGTTCAATTTTTGTCTCGTCAGTCCACAGAGTATTTTCTTAAAAGTATTTGGGATCATCAAGATGTTTTCTAGCAAAACTGAGATGAGCCTTTATGTTTTTTTTTGCTCAGCAGTGGTTTTCGTCTTGGAACTCTGCCGTGTAGGCCATTTTTGCCCATTATCTTTCTTATGGTGGAGTCATGAACACTGACCTTAATTGAAGCAAGTGAGGCCTGCAGTTCTTTGGATGTTGTTGTGGGGTCTTTTGTGGCCTCTTGGATGAGTCGTCGCTGCGCTCATCCAAGAGCTGCGCTGGTCGGCCGGCTACTCCTGGGAAGGTTCACCACTGTTCCATATTTTCGGCATTTGTGGATAATGGTTCTCACTGTGGTTCGCTGGAGTCCCAAAGCTTTAGAAATGGCTTTATAACCTTTTCCAGACTAATAGATTTCAATTACTTTGTTTCTCATTTGTTCCTGAATTTCTTTGGATCACAGCATTGATGTCTAGTTTTTGAGGATCTTTTGGTCTACTTCACTTTATCTGGCAGGTCGTATTTGAGTGATTTCTTGATTGAGAACAGGTGTGGCAGTAATCAGGCCTGGGTGTGGCTAGAGAAACTGAACTCAGCTTTCTAAAGATGTGATAAACCACAGTTAATTTATGTTTTAACATGGGGGGCAATCACTTTTTCACACAGGACCATGTAGGCTTGGATTTTTTTTACCCTTAATAATAAACACCTTCATTTAAAAACTACATTTTGTGTTTACTTGTGTTATCTTTGTTTAATATTTAAATTTGTTTGATGATCTGAAACATTTAAGTGTGACAAACATACAAAAAAAAAGAGAAATCAGGAAGGGGGCCAACACTTTTTCATGCCACTGTATATTGTAGACCAGGAAAAGTTAGACTGAAAGTTGGTATCTGAAAGATTGAGGCAATAAATAATGCTGCAACTACTACTGTGGTTTGAGGTTTTTGTGACGCTAAAGAACAGGTAGTGACAAAATTTGGAGCTGATTGATGTCTCAGCATACTAAAGCAATCTAATCAGGACTAAGCACAGAGTGAGACTGCACAGGTTTTAGCTCATTCCAGCAAAGGTGAAATGAGAAAATGCCATTGTATTGCATCCGTCGTCAATGGACAACTTGCGAAAATCACTCCTCCTCCTAGGCAATTGCCCAGATGCTCACCAAACTCACACACAGGGATCCTCAGGTAGGTCTGCATCCAGGCTGTGCTCAAGGATCAGAGTCAAAGGTCAGAAGATATGTGTATGTGCCAATTTAACTTTGAGCAGGCCTGTGCTGTGTATAGAGAAAGATGTGAAGGTTCTTGGTAACCTTGGGGCGTGTTCAACAGGCTGGACTTAGCTACTTTTTTTTTTTTATTTATCTTTTGTTCTTATAAAAGACAAAAATAAAATAGAAAGGAGATGTCTTTACCTTCTTAGTCAAATAAGTTCATTTTGTCTTCTCAATTATTTATCTTTTGTTCTTATAAAAGACAAAAATAAAATAGAAAGGAGATGTCTTTACCTTCTTAGTCTATTTTATTTTTGTCTTTTATAAGAACAAAAGATAAATAATTGAGAGAAGACAAAATGAACTTATTTGACCTATGGACTTAGCTACTTTGTCACTGATGGTCTGGTTCAGTTTAACCAGAGCATAATTTAATGAGGAAAAAGGCAATAGTATTCCATTTATGACTCAACAACTTCATTGTGTTGCTTGAGATGTAGTGAAAGCACAGATTCATCCTCTCAGGAGTGTAAATCCCATGAATGAAAAATTCCAGGCAATCCACCAACAACTGTTGAAGCAAAGTGGCAAAACAACCAACTGGATAACCATCCTTCCCATTGGCTGATAGCTGCAATAAAACAGTGTGAATCACTAAAACCCAGCAATGCTCGTCATCTATCCTGAAAAATATTCCTGTGGAAAAAAAAAAATCACACACACACACACACACACACGCACACGCACACACGTCGCCATCCCAACTGGCCAACACAGTGAAAACACATTTGCACAGTCACAAGGCAGTGCTCCCCTTTCACAGTTTCAGGTAGTGGATATAAAAAGTCTACACACCCCTATTCAAATGCCGGGTATTTGTGATGTAAATAAAATGAGACCAAGATAAATCATTTCAAAACTTTTTCCACCATTAATGTGACCTATAACTTGTACAACCCAACTGAAAAACAAACTGAAACCTTTTAAGGGGAAAAATAAAAAATAAAAAACTTACAATAACCTGGTTGCATAAATATGCACACCCTTAAACTAATATTTTGTTGCAGCACCTTTGGTTTTTATTACAGCACTCAGTCTTTTTGAGTAGGAGTCTATCAGCGCAGCACATCTTGATGTGGCAATATATGCCCACTTTTCTTTGCAAAAATGCTCCAAATCTGTCAGATTGCGAGGGAATCTCCTGTGCACAGCCCTCTTCAGATCACCCCACAGATGTTCCATCGGATTCAGGTCTGGACACTGGCTGGGCCATTCCAAAACCTTAATTTTCTTCTGGTGAAGCCATTCTTTTGTTGATTTGGATGTGTGCTTTGAGTCATTGTTGTGCTGAAACATGAAGTTCCTCTTCATCTTCAGCTTTCTAGTAGAAGCCTGTAGGTTTTGTGCTAACACTGACTGGTATTTGGAACTGTTCATAATTCCCTCCACCTTGACTAAGGCTCCAGTTTCAGCTGAAGAAAAACAGCCCTAAAGCATGATGGTGCCACATGCTTCACTCTAGGTATGGTGTTCTTTTGGTTATGAGCAATGTCGTGTTTGTGCCAAATATACCTTTTAGAATTATGACTAAAAAGTTCAACCTTGGTTTTATCAGACCATAACACATTTTCCCAAATGTGTTTGGGAGATTTCAAATGTATTTGTGCAAAATGTAGCCGAGCTTGGATGTTTTTCTTCATAAGATAAGGCTTCCGTCTTGCCACCCCAGACAGAAAATTGTTGTCACTTGTACTAAGCAGCCAGTACTTGCCAGAAATTCCTGCAGCTCCTTCAATGTTGCTGTCTGCCTTTTGGCAGCCTCACTGACCAGTTTTCTTTTTGTCTTTTCATCAATTTTGGAGGGATGTCCAGTTCTTGGAAATGTCACTGTTGTGCCATATTTTCTCCACTTGATGATAACTGTCTTCACTGTGTTCCATGGTATATTTAATGCCTTGGAAATTCTTTTGTATCCTTCTCCTGACTGATACCTTTGAACAATGAAATCCCTCTGATGCTTTGGAAGCTCTCTGCGGACAATGGCTTGTGCTGTAAGATGTGACTACAAAAATATCAGGAAAAGCCTACTAGAACAGCTGAACTTTATTTGGAGTTATCAGAGGCACTTTAAATGGTGGCAGGTGTGTGCTGACTCCCATTTAACATGAGTTTGAATGTGACTGGTTAATTCTGAACATAGCCACATCCCCAGTTATAGCAGGGTGTGCATATTTATGCAACCAGGTTATTGTAAGTTTTTTTTTTATTTTGCCCCTTAAAAGATTTCAGTTTGTTTTTTCAATTGGGTTGTACAGGTTATAGGTCACAATAATGGTGGAAAAAGTTTTGAAATGATTTATCTTGGTCTCATTTTTTACATAACAAAAACCTGGCATTTGAACAGGGGTGTGCAGACTTTTTTTTATCCACTGTAGACTGTGTCAATTCCGATTCTGGGAAAGACCGTCTGTTTCTTAATCTCTTTTCAATCTGCTTTGGCTTTCTGCAGGCTATGTCTTTCCCAGCTCCCCCAGTGTTTTCCCCTCAGTCTTCTAGCTCATTTGCTTACAGTAAGGTCCCACTGAGGCTGTCAGTTTGCAGAAAAATTACATCACTAAGAAACTTGGGGTCCAATCAGGTTCAGGGATTGATTATTTCCTGTTAAACCTGGCGCTTGTTAGTCAATGACAACAGCATGACCATAATACATGTACATTATATGCTGGAAATAAGACTAATTAAAGGATAGACTGAGCTGGTTTTGGTAAAGGGAGTCCTGGTTAGAGCCCAGATTACATAAGAACTCCCTCAAAAAGAAGCAGGAAGTAGTGTTGAATTTTTCCTCTACTTCAGATCAGCAGAGTCAGTGTCTGCCTGGCATGTGGTTGGCTGAATCTTCCAAATCAGGACCAACCAAACATGTGGAGGAACAATGAAACAGGCCACCAACGGCAGCCCACCACAGGCATAAAAACGCTCCCACTTTACTTCCACAGCATTGTTCCTGTTTTCTAATTACCCTGTAAAAACACCGAACCCCCTAAAAATAACCCCTCAAATGAGTTTCCTACTTCAGATGCAAATCATTAGATGTTCCACATGTGGAAACCTGTGAGCGGGCACGTGTGAGGAGACGTGGTTCAGGCCCAGGATTATGCTCTTTGTCAATCTAGAAAGTGGTTGGATAGTTTTTATATTTTCTGACAGTCTGAAGAGGTCCATATGAAGACATGACCCCAAGGAGTGACTTCTTTATTTCTGACTAACAAAGATTTCTGATGAAGGAAAAACAACAAAACGCTGCTTTCTCGTGGACTCCTAGGTGTATTACAAAAGCTCTTTTACCCCCAGGTAAATAGAAAGACAGAAAATAAAAAATAAGAGATATAATGAACATCAAACATGATGGATATCAGTGATATATCCCACCTATTGGTGCAATTAATATTAATAATTATAAAAGCCATGTCTAAGCTGTTAAGTGATGTACTGTATGTAATTTGCTTTCTGAAAAAAATATCCTCCCCAAAATTTTCTTTTAATTTTCTTTTTGTTGCACACAAAACTGGATTAAACGGAAAAGTTTTTGTTTTCTCCCATGTTTTGGAAAGTAACTCTATGCATAAACAAAATTTTGGGCAAACATTTTATGTGTGTGTGTGGGGGGTGGGGGCTGAAAAGTTCATAGTGGTCAAATTTGACCAAATGTGGTTTATTTTTCAACTGCAGGGATCCAAGCACTGCAACACTGATGGGAGAAGTGTGTGGACCGAAGGGGAGACCCCCCCCCCCCCCCCCACGTAAGATAAGATAAGCCTTTATTATTCCCACAATGGGGAAATCCCAGGATTGCAGTAACAAAGGGATAGCAGCACTCAGAGCAATAGTAAATAAGATAATAAGATAATAATTGGTTAGCCAAAGCAGTAAATAAATATACATATGTACACAGTTATACACACAGTGCAGGAGCATTGCAGTTAGACGGTATTAACAGCATTACAGTTAGTTAAATTACTGGCAATATATAAATATAGACCCAGACAGTATATTTCACATTTGAATGAACAGCGCTGTTGCCAAACTCGATAATAATTGTAATTGTCTTAGTTGTGTATTGAAGGGGACGATCTCTATTGTGCAAAGTTGTAACCTTTAATACGGCCTTCATGAGCAGCTGCGGTTAGATTGTAAAGTCTGACAGCCGTAGGTAGGAGGGACCTGCAGAAACCTCTCCCTCAAGCACCTAGGATGGCACAGCCGACCGCTAACTGAGCTCCTCAGTGTGTTCAGCGTGTCCTGCATGGGGTAGGACTCGGACTCCAGCAGAGATGACAGCTTAGCCACCATCCTTCTCTCTCCTCCACTGGGTCAAGGTGTCACCCCAGAACAGAACTGAGATTTTTGATCAGCCTGTTCAGTCTCTTCCTGTCGACTGCCGTGATGCCGCTGCCCCAGCAGACCACTCCAAATGTGATGGCTGATGCTACCACAGAACCATAGAAGGTCTTCAGGAGTGCCCCCCGCACTCCAAAAAACCTGAGTCTCCTCAGGAGCAACAGCCTGCGTTGCCCCTTCTTGTAGAGCATGTTGGTGTTGTGTGATCAGTCCAGTTTATTGCTCAGGTAAACACCCAGGTACTTGTAAGATGTCACCATCTCAATGTCTGTTCCCTGGATGTTTACTGGTGTTGTGGGGGATTGTCCTCGCCTGGGCAGTGCACCACCAGTTCCTTGGTTTCCCTCGCATTGATCTGGAGGCAATTCTGCAGACACCAGTCCACAAAGTCCTGGATAAATCCTCTGTATATCATCCCCATCAGAGATGAGGCCGACGATCGCAGAGCCATCAGAGAACTTCTGTAGATGGCAGTGTGGTGTATTGTGTGAAAATTCAGCAGTGTAGAGGGTGAACAGGAAGGGAGCCAGAACTGTGCCCTGGGGGCTCCCATACTGCAGATGATGGTGTCAGACACACAGACCTGGGTTCTCACCAACTGTGGTCGGTCTGTGAGGTAGTCCAGGATCCACGATGACAGGTGTTGGTCCACCCCTGTGCACAGCAGCTTGTTCCTCAGGATCACCAGTTGCATAGTGTTGAAAGCACTGGAGAAATCAAAGAACATGATCCTCACAATGCTGCCAGGCTTCTCCAGGTGGGACAGGGAATGGTGTAGGAGGAAGATCACTGCGTCCTCCACCCCAATGCCATGCTGGTAGGCAAACTGAAGTGGTTTCACTGCTGATCCCACCAGGGGGCAAAGATGGGCAAGGAGGAGCCTCTCCAGGGTCTTCATTAAGTGTGATGTAAGGGCCACTGGTCTGTAGCTGTTCAGGTCCTTGGGGTGCAGAGTCTTCGGCACGGGTACAATGCAGGATGTTTTCCACAGCTGTGGTACCCTCCCCAGCTTCAGGCTCCAGCTGAAGATGTGCTCCATGATCCTGAACAGCTGGTCTGCACAGGGCTTGAGGAGCCTCGAGCTGACGCCATCTGGACCTGCAGCCTTCCTCGCCTTGATCTTCTTCAGCTCAGCGCTCACCTGGGTCTTGAGGGTCAGACTGGGGCAAGGGGGCTATGTGTTGAGGGGGGGGGAATAGCAGGGGATGTGCACTGAGAGCTGGGGGATGTAGGGGGGGGGGGGTGGAGAGAGGGCAGTGAACAGCGGGACTAGATGAAGGTGAAGGCAGCAGGGGTTGGTGGGCAGGCGGAGAAGAGGGCGGGTGGTCAAAACTGTTGAAGAACAGGTTCAGGTAATTCACTCACTCCCTACCCCTCAAGGCCTGGGAGGAGGTATTCTGGTGCCCAGAGACGGTTTTGAGGTCTCTCCAGACATCACTGGCATCACTCTGCTTCATGTGAATAGGGTCATTTAGTCCTCGACTAAAAGTTAACAACTTGGGATGGGAAGTTACAGTGGTGTGGAAACGTGTTTGCCCCCTTCCTGATTTCTCATTTTTTTGTATGTCACACTTAAATGCTTCAGATATTACACAAAGATAACACAAGTAAACACAAAATGCAGTTTTTAAATGAAGGTATTTATCGTTGGCATGGCAAACCGGGGTGGTGGTTCCTCTCTTTAAAAAAGGGGACCGGAGGGTGTGCTCCAACTTTAGAGGGATCACACTCCTCACCCTCCCTTGGGAAGGTCTATGCCAAGGTACTGGAGAGGAGAGTCCGGCCGTTGGTCGAACCTCGGATTCAGGAGGAGCAATGTGGTTTTCGTTCTGGCCGTGGCACATCGGACCAGCTCTTTACCCTCTCGAGAATTCTTGAGGGTTCGTGGGAGTTTTCCCAACCAGTTTACATGTGTTTTGTGGACTTGGAGAAGGCATTTGACTGCGTCCCTTGTGGATTTTTGTGGGGGGTGCTTCGGGAGTATGGGGTATCGGGCTTGTTGTTACGAGCTATTCGGTCTCTGTACGACCGTTGTGAGAGTTTGGCTCGTATAGCCAACACTCGGTCGGAGTCATTCCCAGTGAGAGTTGGACTCCGTCAGGGCTGCCCTTTGTCACCGATCCTGTTCATAATTTTTATGGACAGGATTTCTAGGTGCAGCCAGGGAATGGAGGGTGTCATGCTTGGTGACCACAGGATCTCATCTCTGTTGTTTGCAGATGATGTTGTCCTGTTGGCTTCGTCCAGCAATGACCTACAGCTCTTGCTGGGACGGTTTGCCGCTGAGTGTGAAGCGGCTGGGATGAGAATCAGCACCTCCAAGTCCGAGTCCATGGTCCTCAGCCGGAAAAAGGTGGATTGTCCTCTCCGGGTTGGGGACAGGCTCCTGCCCCAAGTGGAGGAGTTTAAGTATCTTGGGGTCTTGTTCACGAGTGAGGGGAAAATGGAGCGAGAGATCGACAGACGGATTGGAGCAGCATCTGCAGAGATGTGGACGTTGTACCGGTCTGTTGTGGTGAAGAGGGAGCTTAGTTCTAAGGCAAAGCTGTCGATTTACCAGTCAATCTACGTTCCTACTCTCACCTATGGTCACGAGCTTTGGGTAATGACCGAAAGAACGAGATCGCGGATACAAGCGGCTGAAATGAGCTTTCTCCGTAGGATTGCTGGACTCACCCTCAGAGATAGGGTGAGGAGCTCCGTCATCCGGGAGAGGTTCAGAGTAGAACCGCTGCTCCTTCACATTGAAATGAGTCAGTTGAGGTGGTATGGGCATCTGATTAGGATGCCTCCTGGACGCCTCCCACTTGAGGTGTTTCAGGCACGTCCCACTGGGAGGAGACCCGGGGCAGACCCAGGATTCGGTTGAGAGACTATGTCTCCCAGCTGGTCTGGGAACGCCTTGGTATCCCCTCTGAATAGCTGGAGCAGGTGGCTGGGGAGAGGGAAGTCTGGGCTTCTCTGCTTGAACTGCTGCCTCCGCGACCCGGACCTCCGAAAAAGCGGTAGAAGATGGATGGATGGATGGATGGATGGTATTTATCGTGAAGGAAAAAAAAATCCAAACCTACATGACCCTGTGTGAAAAAAGTGATTCCCCCCTAAACCTCATGACTGGTTGGGCCACCCTTAGCAGCAACAACTGCAAATAAATGTTTGTGATTACTGGCAATGAGTCTTTTACAGTGCTGTGGAGGAATTTTGGCCCACTCATCTTTGCAGAATTGTTGTAATTCAGCCACACTGGAGGGTGTTCGAGCATGAACCCCCTTTTTATAGTCATGCCACAGCATCTCAATCGGATTCAGGTCAGGATTTTGACTAGGCTACTCCAAAGTCTTCATTTTGTTTTTCTTAAGCCATTCAGAGGTGGACTTGCTGGTGTGTTTTGGATCATTGTCCTGCTGCAGAACCCAAGTGCGCTTCAGCTTGAGATCACGAACAGATGGCTGGATATTCTCCTTCAGGATTTTTTGGTACACAGCAGAATTCATGGTTCCATTTACCATGGCAAGTCTTCCAGGTCCTGAAGCAGCAAAACAGCCCCAGACCATCACACTTCCACCACCATATTTTACTGTTGGTATGATGTTCCTTTTCTGAAATGCTGTGTTACTTTTACGCTGGATGTAATGGGACACACATCTTCCAAAAAGTTCAACTTTTGTCTCGTCAGTCCACAGAGTATTTTCCCAAAAGTCCTGGGGATCATCAAGATGTTTTCTGGCATAAGTGAGATGAGCCTTTATGTTCTTTTTGCTCAGCAGTGGTTTTCGTCTTGGAACTCTGCCGGGCAGGCCATTTTTGCCCAGTCTCTTTCTTATGGTGAAGTCATGAACACTGACCCTAACTGAGGAAAGTGAGGCCTGCAGTTCTTTGGATGTTGTTTTGGGGTCTTTTGTGACCTCTTGAATGAGTCATCGCTGTGCTCTTGGGGTAATTTTGGTCGGCCGGCTACTCCTGGGAAGGTTCACCACTGTTCCATATTTTCGCCATTTGTGGATAATGGCTCTCACTGTGGTTCACTGGAGTCCCAATGCTTTAGATATGGCTTTATAACCTTTTCCAGACTGATAGATCTCAATTACTTTGTTTCTCATGTGTTCCTGAATTTCTTTGGATTGCAGCATGATGTCTAGCTTTTGAGGATCTTTTGGTCTACTTCACTTTGTCAGGCAGGTCCTATTTAAGTGATTTCTTGATTGAGAACAGGTGTGGCAGTAATCAGGCCTGGGTGTGGCTAGAAAAATTGAACTCAGTTTTCCAAAGATGTGATAAACCACAGTTAATTTATGTTTTAACAGTGGGTCAATCACTTTTTCACACAGGACCATGTAGGTTGGGATTTTTTTTTACCCTTAATAATAAACACCTTCATTTAAAAACTGCATTTTGTGTTTACTTGTGTTACCTTTGTTTAATATTTAAATTTGTTTGATGATCTGAAACATTTAAGTGTGACAAACATACAAAAAAATGAGAAATCAGGAAGGGGGAAAACACTTTTTCACACCACTGTAAGTAAACAAGAGCATGCTGAGGTGAGTGCAATATCCCCCACCTCTGTTTTCTTCGACAATCTCAATGTTTTTTTTCCACAATATCTTTATTGAACCTTTTTTTTTTTTTAACAAACATGATACAAACAATCAAACACTAACACTAAAGTACTACAAAAAAAAAAAAATGCACTAAAAACACCAACAACCACCAACAAAATCAAGTCTTCAACAATGCTCCTCTGTTTAGTCTAGACAATCCAATACATAAGTATACATATTATGTTCACCAGTTTGGAATTTACAAGGTCCACACACATCATTCACCTTCTTCTTCAAGAGTTATGTTTAAATTTTTTACATAATCAATAAAAGGTCTCCATATATTCTCAAACACAATTTCCTTTGATTTCAGTATATATGTTATTCTTTCTAATGGAAGGTTTGTTAACATCTGTCTTAACCACTGAGTCACATCTGGTCTATGAGTCTTTTTCCATAATAGTGCAATACATTTTTTGGCATTAAGCAAACTGAGGTCTATGAAAGTTCTTTCACTTTTATTGAAATTATGCTTTTCTGGGTACAGACCCAACAAAACCAGTTTAGGATTCAATATGATTTGTTTTGAGATTATTTTTTCAATTGTTACCCTCACCTCTTCCCAAAACATTCTTATTAATCTACATTCCCATAAACAATGAAATAGGGTTCCTTTACTTTCCATGCATTTTGTGCATGTATCTGGTATATTTTTGTTATATCTATTTAACTCCTCCGGTGTAACATACATCCGCATTAACCATTTGAAATGTATCAATTTAAGGCGTGCATTTATTGATTTGGTTTGAGCTTCTGTACAAGCCAATTCCCATTGTTCCTCTGAAATTTCAATTTGCAGATCTTCTTTCCAGTAGTTTAATCTTTTCAGTGAATTTTCACTTGAAGATAGTGTCAATGAGTTATAAAACTCTGAAATAATACCCTTTCTTTTACTATCTTTCATCATCATTTTTTCCAAGGATGAATAAATAGGTCGAGTGAGAGCTTTATTTTGATTTGATCGAATAAAGTTTCTAAGTTGAAGATATTTAAAAAAATGTGTTCTATTGAGATTAAATTTGATCCTCAGCTCTTCAAAAGACATTATGTTGTCTGCACATGGCAAATATAAATCCTGAATCTTTTGTATCCCTTTTAAATTCCATACTTTAAATACAGCGTCCGCTCTCCCTGGTTTAAAATATTGATTACCCCATATTGGACTAAATTGTGACAATAACTGTGGTTCTTTTAAATAGTTTTTAGCTTCACACCATATTTTGATCATATGCTTTACAAATGGATTTTTAACTTGTTTTTGTAATTTTTTTGCCGAATCTGAGTATATGAATATGGGAAGAGGTAAAGGTAAATTGTATGATTCCATTTCAGTCCAGTGAGGGAGATCATTTGATGAAAAATAATATGTCATAGACCTCAGTTGTGCCGACCAATAATACAACATAAAATTTGGACATTTCAGACCTCCACGATCAAATGGTAAATATAATAAAGACAGACGTAATCTAGCCCTCCTGTTGTTCCATATAAATTCCACTAACTTTTTTTTTATTCTTGAGAATAGATCTAAAGGTGGTGATAAGGGAATGTATTGAAATAAATAAAGTATTTTAGGTAAAATATTACTTTTAAGTATATTGATTCTCCCGATCATCGACATTGGTAGTGACATCCATCTCTGAGTTAACTCACTGATATCTGACATTAAGGCTTCATAGTTGACACTGGCGACTGATTCTAGCTTAGGCATAATTTGGATTCCTAAATATTTAAACTGATTTACAACATTGAATTGATTTACCTCAGGGGCTGGGTAATTTCTCTGGGTCTCATTTAGCATTAATATTGAAGATTTAGTTTTATTTATTTTATATCCTGATATTTCCCCAAAATTCTTTATTAAATTCAACAAGGTTGGAATTGATTTTTTTAGATTCGACATAAACAAAATTATATCATCGGCGTACAGGGAGATTTTATGTTCTGTTGGTCCAACTTTAATTCCATATATTTGTGAATGTAAACGTATCGCTATCGCTAAAGGTTCAATTGCCATAGTAAACAGTAAAGGTGAGAGTGGACAGCCTTGTCGACATCCTCTATTGATTTTTATTGGTTTTGAAATATTGTTATTTGTTAGGATTTCTGCTGTAGCATTATTGTATATTATTTGAACCCATTTTATGAAATTATTTCCAAGTCCAAACCTTTGTAGGACTTCAAAAAGAAAGGGCCATTCAACTCTATCAAAGGCCTTTTCGGCGTCCAATGATAGGAGAGCTGTATCCGGTGCTTCTTTATTAAAATAGATAATATTAAATAGTCTTCTTACATTATGGAAGCCTTGTCTACCCTTTATAAAGCCATTCTGATCTCGATTAATAATATTTGGTAAAATTTCTTGTATTCGTCTTGCTAAAATTTTACAGATTATCTTAAGGTCGGCGTTTAATAGGCTTATTGGTCTCATATTTTCACATTTATTAGAGGGCTTACCTGGTTTTGGCAGCAGTATAATTAAGGCATTATTTATGTATGATGGTAAATTATTATTTTGAAATGCTTCTAAAACCATTTCCAAAAAAGGTTTTATTAATTTATTCTTAAATTTTTTATAAAGGTCAACTGGAAGACCATCTGGTCCTGCACTTTTTCCTGATTTCATATTATCAATGGCTAGCCCAACTTCTTCTTGACTAATTTTAGACTCCAATATCTCCCTGTTTTCATTTGGAATACACGGTATAGATAGTTCGTTCAAAAACCCATTTAGTTTTGTTAAATCAGGTTCATTTTTGGTATCATATAATTTTTCATAGTAATCTCTAAAGGCTCTATTAATTTCTAAAGGATCTATAACTACCTGTCCGTTACTTATAATACTGGTAATTGGTGTTTTAATTTCCAATTGTTTAATCTGCCATGCTAATAATTTTCCTGATTTTTCACCTTGTTCATAAAAAGATTGTTTCAATCTTAGAAGACTCGAGGCAGCTCTATTCGCTGATTTTTTGTCGTATTCAGCTCTCAAAATCAGTAATTCATTCTCCAACCTTGGGTCACTTCCTGCATACACTTTTTCCTGAAGATTTTTTATTTTATGTTCCAATTTAGCTCTCTCCTCTCGAGTCTTCTTAGATTTTGATCCTGTATAACTAATAATATGCCCCCTAATAAAAGCTTTGAAAGCCTCCCACTTTACACATGCTGATGTTTGTGTAGTATTGATGTCAAAGAACTCGTCTATCTGTTTTTCTATATACTTGACAAATTCCTCATCCTGAAGCCATTTATGCTGAAATTGCCATCTACCTGATTCCTTTGTCAATTTTTTATCTACATATATTAGACAACAGGGTGCATGATCAGAGATCACGATGTTATCATAAAAGCAGTTTTGAATCTTGGACCTTAATTCTGTGGAAATCAAAAAATAATCAATACGTGAGAATGTCTTGTAGGTACTGGAATAACAAGAATAGGCTTTAACTTGTGGTTTCATTTCTCTCCATATATCTAACAATCTCAATTCTTTCATAAAATGATTAATAGTCATCCTACATCCAATGTGCGTACAATCCAGTCCTGTTGATCTATCCACACCTGGATTCAATGTACAATTAAAATCCCCTGCTATTATATGTTGCCCTGTAAGTGATGATAAGATGAGAAATAAATTAGCAAAGAACTTCTGATCATCTATATTGGGACCATATAAGTTCACAAGATTTATATTTTCTAATAGCAAAGAACCTTGAATGATTACATATCTTCCAAATTTGTCTCCAATTACATTTTTCACTTGAAAAGGAACTGATTTATGTATGAGAGTCATAACTCCCCTGGCTCGGGATGAAAATGAAGAGGTGAATATACTTCCCTGCCATCTACTCCTAATTCTTTTAACATCCTCCTCTATCAGATGAGTTTCTTGTAAAAACACAATTCTTGAACCCATGTCCTTTATTTTATTCATAACTTGTTTAAGTTTTTTTAAATTTTGTAGACCTCTGCAATTCCATGAAGTTAAATTAAGATTAACACTTTGGTCCATGATCAATAGAGAGTTTGGGATTACCTTGCAGTGTAAACATGCTCATACAGAGAAGCAAAAACATGAGTGGTTGAACATTCATCCTACAAACTACACACAAACAAATTTCCCCTTCCCACACTTGTGGCAAACCCCCCAAAATCAAAAGAAAAATTCTGTCTCCCGATATAGCCATCGACCGTTCCACACCCACGGGGAACAGCCTAAGCCACTCCTTCTTCATCCTCCCAATCACCCTAACTCTACTGCTTTTAATGACGTAACATTAACTCTCCTCTGTAGTTTTCCAACTTAACTCCAAAATTTTTAACAACTTTGTACATCATAGTTTTTTTTTTTTTGTTTGTTTTGTTTTTGTTTTGTTTTTTTTTTTAATATATAATACAATCTATATTTTGTAAACTTACTATTTACTTCAAGTCAGTCAGATGCCTGTGCAAATGCTTAATTATTCTACCTTATATTTTGTTCATGCTTAGCTCCCACCAGTCTCTTCTTCTTCTTTGATCTTCTTGATGAACTCCTGCGCCTCCTCTGGGGTCTTGAAGATGTGGGTTCTGCCCTCATACGTGGTCAGCAGTCTCGCAGGATAGATTACACCATGACGAATCCCAAGGTTGCGCAGCTCCTTACGTACGGGATCAAACTGCTTCCTCAATTGCTGGATTCCTGTGGCCAAATCTGGGTAGAACCGCACCTGCTGGTCCTGGTGTTTAATCTCTCCTTTTTTAGCTCGTGCAGCGTTGAAGATCTTCATCCTGTCTCTGTTGTTAAGAAACTTCATAATTAAGGTCCTCGGCGGTCCCTTATCTCTCCGTGGGCCAATACGATGTGCTTTTTCCAGAACCACTGCTGATTGCAACTCCTCGCTGCCCAGCACCTCCGGAATCCACTTTTCCAGAAAGGAACATACGTCCCGACCTTCTGATTCCTCTGGAAGACCCACCAGCCTCAAATTATTCTGTCTCGACCGAGATTCCAAATCCAAAATATTATCTTCCAGAGATTTATTTTTTTTTTCCAAAGTGCGCACCTTTAATTGAAGACGGGTGACGTCATCTTCAGCACTAGCGAGACGGAGCTCCATCTGCGCCGTTCGTTCTACACAGTCACCCAATTCCTTTCTTATTCCTTCCAACGCTGTCATAATCCCATCAAATCTAGAGGAAAAGTCCGCTCTCACTGAACTCATGGCAGCCATCAGTGCATCTGCGCCATTCCCCGCAGAAATCGCAGCGTTGCCAGCCTCCTCCGCCATATATGGAGCCCTGTTTGCTGCGTCACAGACCTGAAAGTCCGTTAATTTGGACTGTTTCGGCGGCTCGCTTTTTCCTTTTCCTGGTTTTCCAGCCTTAGGCTTCGCCGACATATCCTCGCCCAAACGCTGGGATACGTTCTGTCCCAAATGAGAGAGTTATTTGCCGATTTTTTTTTCTCCAGGAGCAGAGCAGAGCGAGACACGTCCGTCCTACGTGGCAGCCATAACCGGAAGTCCGACAATCTCAATGTTAACTGAATGAGTGCATGAGCATCATCAGTGTATGTTAAACCCTGGTAGCATATTTCAAAACATTTGAAACAAAATTGTTGGAGGAGTTGATTTTACAACACAGTTACTGTCTATTAACTGAGGTGAAATAGGACATCATAAATAAGGGGGTATAACTCCTCCAACAATCATCTGATCGGAGTCAAACTGCATAAAGCCCATTATCAGCATATAATAAACCCTTAAACCAAGTATCAAAACATTTGGAACAAAACTGTAGGAGGAATTCAATTCATAAAACAGGTACCTTTTGTTGGACAGATGGATGCATGGACGAAGATCGCCATAACATAATCCCCCTTTGGTCTTCGACCAGCGGGGGATTAAAAAGCTTTTTTTTACATTATTCCAGTGGCTTTACATTGACTTGGCTTTATAGTCCACTTGTTTCATGTTGAGTAATGTTTGTCAGGCTCTATGGCAGCAAGGAAGAATTCCCCCAAATGACAGCAAACACAGCCTATATAATGGTTCATTATCGTAATTAGAATGGTTACAAACATGGATTGTAGCTTTAAATTTTGACATTGTACATTTGTGTTTCTTGTGCAACAGCAGCACCCAAAATCCCATTCTGCTTTCGAACTTATTCTGTTTTTCCTCTTTTGTTGTGTTGTTTCAGTATAAACAGAAATAAACACGCACAGACTGAAACATTTGTAATTGCAACAATTTTCTGGAAGTGGCATTATCTGACAGAATCGCAGGGGTTCCAATGTTTCTGACTATGAATGTACTTGAAAAAGACTCAACTTTATGAAAAAGACTCAAATTTACAAGAAAGAAAACAAACAATGCATGGTGGCATCATGGAGTGTAGTGGTTAAGACTATTGCCTCACAGTAAGAAAGTTATGGGTTCAAATCCATTAGCCAGCAGGATATATCAGTGTGGAGTTTGCATGTTCTCCCCATGCTTGCGTGGGTTTACTCCGGGTGCTCTGGTTTCCTCCCACATTCCAAAAGCATGCAAGTTTGGTAAATTGTAATTTCTGAAAAAAGTGGCCCTAGATGTGAATGGTGGAAGGACTGGCTCCACACTGTGGCTGTCTGTGGTGCATGCCCTTGAATTTCCCTCAGGGATTAATAAAGTATACAAAATAAAAAGTTGCCAGGAAAAAAAAAATGCTGCAAGTTTACAAGAAATGAATTGTAAGTTGTCTCAACTTTAACTAGAAAAAAGTTACAAATTTAAGAGGGGGGGAAATTATAAGAAAAAAGATGCACATTAAAATAAAAAAAAAATCAGAAATAAAAGTTGCAAACCTATCACAGGAGAAATTCCACAAGAAAAATGTAAAAAAAAAATGCATATTTATGACGGATGACAAAAACTCCTCTCCTATTACTGATGCTCACTAACTCATCTTATAGTTTCAATGTTTCACCTTCATTTTAGCTCATGTTTCTTGTAGACTTTTTTGGTCCTAAAATTGATGAAAATGACTTTTTCCATGTTAGTTTGCTGATACAGTACTGGTAACATTTTGGGGCCTTAATTTCTTCAGAAGCAAGAAGAAGAAGAAGCCCACAGCTCACAGTCTAAACCTCAACATCAGAGTTAACAGATATAAAAACCGAGGTTTACATTACTAATACTACACATAATAACAACAATAATAATAACAATACATCTCATTTACTAAGTGATTATAACCAATAAAGTGTAGTTTATCAAATGTCTACAGGAGTGTACCTGTGGAGAACACGAGCACTGTGTTGTTCCAAAGTCCACCCTGCTGCAATGCCAGAGTGATGTTGCCAACCGCCTCATCCATAGCTGACACCATGCCAGCATAGAGCCTGCGATTACGGTCTTTGATGAAACTGTAGGGGGCCACGTAGTGCTCAGGCACCTGCAAGGGTGAATGGACTGACTGTAGAGCCACGTAGAGGAAGAGTGGCTGAAAGATGAAGAAGATAAAAGGGTGGTGATTGCAGAGCAACACAGACAATTTGTTTTGAAACTTCAAGGTACTGTACTGCAACATTTTAGGGACACCTTGTGGTCGCTCATTGAACTGCAGCTCAATTTATTTGACTTGGGCCACGTTTTTATGCTGTCCGTGCATATGATGCCGGGATTTCGGAGGTGTGAAAGTGTAAAGATTTGGAAGCAATCATTGTGCTGGCATGTTTGTTACTCCTCCGTGTGTATGAAGTAAAACAGTGACGTGATGTCAGCGTCACAGTTCATGCACACATGCTACAGTTTTTTTTTTTCCACAATATCTTTATTGAACCTTTTTTTTTTTTTAACAAACATGATACAAACAATCAAACACTAACGCTAAAGTACTACAAAAAAAAAAAAATGCACTAAAAACACCAACAACCACCAACAAAATCAAGTCTTCAACAATGCTCCTCTGTTTAGTCTAGACAATCCAATACATAAGTATACATATTATGTTCACCAGTTTGGAATTTACAAGGTCCACACACATCATTCACCTTCTTCTTCAAGAGTTATGTTTAAATTTTTTACATAATCAATAAAAGGTCTCCATATATTCTCAAACACAATTTCCTTTGATTTCAGTATATATGTTATTCTTTCTAATGGAAGGTTTGTTAACATCTGTCTTAACCACTGAGTCACATCTGGTCTATGAGTCTTTTTCCATAATAGTGCAATACATTTTTTGGCATTAAGCAAACTGAGGTCTATGAATGTTCTTTCACTTTTATTAAAATTATGCTTTTCTGGGTACAGACCCAACAAAAACAGTTTAGGATTCAGTATGATTTGTTTTGAGATTATTTTTTCAATTGTTACCCTCACCTCTTCCCAAAAAATTCTTATTAATCTACATTCCCATAAACAATGAAATAGGGTTCCTTTACTTTCCATGCATTTTGTGCATGTATCTGGTATATTTTTGTTATATCTATTTAACTCCTCCGGTGTAACATACATCCGCATTAACCATTTGAAATGTATCAATTTAAGGCGTGCATTTATTGATTTGGTTTGAGCTTCTGTACAAGCCAATTCCCATTGTTCCTCTGAAATTTCAATTTGCAGATCTTCTTTCCAGTAGTTTAATCTTTTCAGTGAATTTTCACTTGAAGATAGTGTCAATGAGTTATAAAACTCTGAAATAATACCCTTTCTTTTACTATCTTTCATCATCATTTTTTCCAAGGATGAATAAATAGGTCGAGTGAGAGCTTTATTTTGATTTGATCGAATAAAGTTTCTAAGTTGAAGATATTTAAAAAAATGTGTTCTATTGAGATTAAATTTGATCCTCAGCTCTTCAAAAGACATTATGTTGTCTGCACATGGCAAATATAAATCCTGAATCTTTTGTATCCCTTTTAAATTCCATACTTTAAATACAGCGTCCGCTCTCCCTGGTTTAAAATATTGATTACCCCATATTGGACTAAATTGTGACAATAACTGTGGTTCTTTTAAATAGTTTTTAGCTTCACACCATATTTTGATCATATGCTTTACAAATGGATTTTTAACTTGTTTTTGTAATTTTTTTGCCGAATCTGAGTATATGAATATGGGAAGAGGTAAAGGTAAATTGTATGATTCCATTTCAGTCCAGTGAGGGAGATCATTTGATGAAAAATAATATGTCATAGACCTCAGTTGTGCCGACCAATAATACAACATAAAATTTGGACATTTCAGACCTCCACGATCAAATGGTAAATATAATAAAGACAGACGTAATCTAGCCCTCCTGTTGTTCCATATAAATTCCACTAACTTTTTTTTTATTCTTGAGAATAGATCTAAAGGTGGTGATAAGGGAATGTATTGAAATAAATAAAGTATTTTAGGTAAAATATTACTTTTAAGTATATTGATTCTCCCGATCATCGACATTGGTAGTGACATCCATCTCTGAGTTAACTCATTGATATCTGACATTAAGGCTTCATAGTTGACGCTGGCGACTGATTCTAGCTTAGGCATAATTTGGATTCCTAAATATTTAAACTGATTTACAACATTGAATTGATTTGCCTCAGGGGCTGGGTAATTTCTCTGGGTCTCATTTAGCATTAATATTGAAGATTTAGTTTTATTTATTTTATATCCTGATATTTCCCCAAAATTCTTTATTAAATTCAACAAGGTTGGAATTGATTTTTTTAGATTCGACATAAACAAAATTATATCATCGGCGTACAGGGAGATTTTATGTTCTGTTGGTCCAACTTTAATTCCATATATTTGTGAATGTAAACGTATCGCTATCGCTAAAGGTTCAATTGCCATAGTAAACAGTAAAGGTGAAAGTGGACAGCCTTGTCGACATCCTCTATTGATTTTTATTGGTTTTGAAATATTGTTATTTGTTAGGATTTCTGCTGTAGCATTATTGTATATTATTTGAACCCATTTTATGAAATTATTTCCAAGTCCAAACCTTTGTAGGACTTCAAAAAGAAAGGGCCATTCAACTCTATCAAAGGCCTTTTCGGCGTCCAATGATAGGAGAGCTGTATCCGGTGCTTCTTTATTAAAATAAATAATATTAAATAGTCTTCTTACATTATGGAAGCCTTGTCTACCCTTTATAAAGCCATTCTGATCTCGATTAATAATATTTGGTAAAATTTCTTGTATTCGTCTTGCTAAAATTTTACAGATTATCTTAAGGTCGGCGTTTAATAGGCTTATTGGTCTCATATTTTCACATTTATTAGAGGGCTTACCTGGTTTTGGCAGCAGTATAATTAAGGCATTATTTATGTATGATGGTAAATTATTATTTTGAAATGCTTCTAAAACCATTTCCAAAAAAGGTTTTATTAATTTATTCTTAAATTTTTTATAAAGGTCAACTGGAAGACCATCTGGTCCTGCACTTTTTCCTGATTTCATATTATCAATGGCTAGCCCAACTTCTTCTTGACTAATTTTAGACTCCAATATCTCCCTGTTTTCATTTGGTATACATGGTATAGATAGTTCGTTCAAAAACCCATTTAGTTTTGTTAAATCAGGTTCATTTTTGGTATCATATAATTTTTCATAGTAATCTCTAAAGGCTCTATTAATTTCTAAAGGATCTATAACTACCTGTCCGTTACTTATAATACTGGTAATTGGTGTTTTAATTTCCAATTGTTTAATCTGCCATGCTAATAATTTTCCTGATTTTTCACCTTGTTCATAAAAAGATTGTTTCAATCTTAGAAGACTCGAGGCAGCTCTATTCGCTGATTTTTTGTCATATTCAGCTCTCAAAATCAGTAATTCATTCTCCAACCTTGGGTCACTTCCTGCATACACTTTTTCCTGAAGACTTTTTATTTTATGTTCCAATTTAGCTCTCTCCTCTCGAGTCTTCTTAGATTTTGATCCTGTATAACTAATAATATGTCCCCTAATAAAAGCTTTGAAAGCCTCCCACTTTACACATGCTGATGTTTGTGTAGTATTGATGTCAAAGAACTCGTCTATCTGTTTTTCTATATACTTGACAAATTCCTCATCCTGAAGCCATTTATGCTGAAATTGCCATCTACCTGATTCCTTTGTCAATTTTTTATCTACATATATTAGACAACAGGGTGCATGATCAGAGATCACGATGTTATCATAAAAGCAGTTTTGAATCTTGGACCTTAATTCTGTGGAAATCAAAAAATAATCAATACGTGAGAATGTCTTGTAGGTACTGGAATAACAAGAATAGGCTTTAACTTGTGGTTTCATTTCTCTCCATATATCTAACAATCTCAATTCTTTCATAAAATGATTAATAGTCATCCTACATCCAATGTGCGTACAATCCAGTCCTGTTGATCTATCCACACCTGGATTCAATGTACAATTAAAATCCCCTGCTATTATATGTTGCCCTGTAAGTGATGATAAGATGAGAAATAAATTAGCAAAGAACTTCTGATCATCTATATTGGGACCATATAAGTTCACAAGATTTATATTTTCTAATAGCAAAGAACCTTGAATGATTACATATCTTCCAAATTTGTCTCCAATTACATTTTTCACTTGAAAAGGAACTGATTTATGTATGAGAGTCATAACTCCCCTGGCTCGGGATGAAAATGAAGAGGTGAATACACTTCCCTGCCATCTACTCCTAATTCTTTTAACATCCTCCTCTATCAGATGAGTTTCTTGTAAAAACACAATTCTTGAACCCATGTCCTTTATTTTATTCATAACTTGTTTAAGTTTTTTTAAATTTTGTAGACCTCTGCAATTCCATGAAGTTAAATTAAGATTAACACTTTGGTCCATGATCAATAGAGAGTTTGGGATTACCTTGCAGTGTAAACATGCTCATACAGAGAAGCAAAAACATGAGTGGTTGAACATTCATCCTACAAACTACACACAAACAAATTTCCCCTTCCCACACTTGTGGCAAACCCCCCAAAATCAAAAGAAAAATTCTGTCTCCCGATATAGCCATCGACCGTTCCACACCCACGGGGAACAGCCTAAGCCACTCCTTCTTCATCCTCCCAATCACCCTAACTCTACTGCTTTTAATGACGTAACATTAACTCTCCTCTGTAGTTTTCCAACTTAACTCCAAAATTTTTAACAACTTTGTACATCATAGTTTTTTTTTTTTTGTTTTGTTTTTGTTTTGTTTTTTTAATATATAATACAATCTATATTTTGTAAACTTACTATTTACTTCAAGTCAGTCAGATGCCTGTGCAAATGCTTAATTATTCTACCTTATATTTTGTTCATGCTTAGCTCCCACCAGTCTCTTCTTCTTCTTTGATCTTCTTGATGAACTCCTGCGCCTCCTCTGGGGTCTTGAAGATGTGGGTTCTGCCCTCATACGTGGTCAGCAGTCTCGCAGGATAGATTACACCATGACGAATCCCAAGGTTGCGCAGCTCCTTACGTACGGGATCAAACTGCTTCCTCAATTGCTGGATTCCTGTGGCCAAATCTGGGTAGAACCGCACCTGCTGGTCCTGGTGTTTAATCTCTCCTTTTTTAGCTCGTGCAGCGTTGAAGATCTTCATCCTGTCTCTGTTGCTAAGAAACTTCATAATTAAGGTCCTCGGCGGTCCCTTATCTCTCCGTGGGCCAATACGATGTGCTTTTTCCAGAACCACTGCTGATTGCAACTCCTCGCTGCCCAGCACCTCCGGAATCCACTTTTCCAGAAAGGAACATACGTCCCGACCTTCTGATTCCTCTGGAAGACCCACCAGCCTCAAATTATTCTGTCTCGACCGAGATTCCAAATCCAAAATATTATCTTCCAGAGATTTATTTTTTTTTTCCAAAGTGCGCACCTTTAATTGAAGACGGGTGACGTCATCTTCAGCACTAGCGAGACGGAGCTCCATCTGCGCTGTTCGTTCTACACAGTCACCCAATTCCTTTCTTATTCCTTCCAACGCTGTCATAATCCCATCAAATCTAGAGGAAAAGTCCGCTCTCATTGAACTCATGGCAGCCATCAGCGCATCTGCGCCATTCCCCGCAGATATCGCAGCGTTGCCAGCCTCCTCCGCCATATATGGAGTTTTGTTTACTGCGTCACAGACCTGAAAGTCCGTTAATTTGGACTGTTTCGGCGGCTCGCTTTTTCCTTTTCCTGGTTTTCCAGCCTTAGGCTTCGCCGACATATCTTCGCCCAAATGCTGGGATACGTTCTGTCCCAAATGAGAGAGTTATTTGCCGATTTTTTTTTTTTCCAGGAGCAGAGCAGAGCGAGACACGTCCGTCCTACGTGGCAGCCATAACCGGACGAGCCATGCTACAGTTTTAATTTGAATTTGAATCCTTTATTAGTCCCACAATGGGGAAATTACAGGGCATCCACATGACTGGATGAGGCAGCCACTGGTGCGGCACCCAACTCTTTACCATTCACACACATATTCACACCTGGGGCCACTTTAGAGTCTTCAATTAACCTAACTTGCATGTTTTTGGCATGTGGAAGGAAACCGGAGAAATCCCGGAGTAAACCCACGCAGACACGGGGAGAACATGCAAACTCCACACAAATTACTGTTGGTCAGGGGCTGGGATCGAACCCAGGATCCCCCGGCCAAGGGTGAGTTGCTGTTCTGCCGCAGTGCTAACCACTCTTCCACTGCGCTGCCCGCGGCACATGTGGGAAAAGAAGCCAGAGAAGAAGCGATAACAATGGTAAACAGAAGAACTATGGCTATATTGTAGATGCTTCCGACATTTCTAATGCTCTTCCAGCAAACTCTGTGACAAGCGAAGACAAGCTTTTTTTTCCACTTTGATCATGCACGGTTGACAGGAAGCCGTTTATACACAGGCACATGTTGCGCTGTAGAGGTGTTGTAAAAAAGTCACACTGCCACCTACTGGCACAGCATAGTTACAACAGCAGCTTTTACAGCATAGATGGATCCGTGTGCACGCGCCGGTGTTTCTGTGACACTGACATGTGCACGCATACCTTTTTTTCCAGTTTCAGTGAAAACGTGTGCACGGCCCCTCAAACACATTGTTGTCTCAGCTGCTTCAGTCAGAAGAAATTATTGGAGTGGATGGGGCTGTTCTTCTCTGACTAACCACAATTTGTCACTAATGCCTGGTCCAGACTACACAAGTTCAGTCAGATACTGACCAGATTTCATCACAGCTGTCCATCAAAGAGCACTGGATACGAATACAGAAGTAGCACACCACCAATAGCTGTAACATGTGACACCTCATGAGTAAGACTAGCATGTCAGAATTTTTTGTACTTTATCACCTAGTTTGGCCATCCCTGTTGACAGCCAGCAATGTTTTCCTACTAGTGATCAACAGGGTGACAGTTGTGAGCACATTTATCTCCTCATGGGGACCTTCTGTTGACATACAGTGAACGTGTTAAAGGTGGCTAGCTAACTAGTAAATGTTATACAGTGGGGTAAAAAAGTATTTAGTCAGCCACCAATTGTGCAAGTTCTCCCACTTAAAAGATGAGAGAGGTCTCCAATTTCCATCATAGGTATACCTCAACTATGAGAGACAAAATAAGAAAAAAAAAATCCAGAAAATCACATTGAAGGATTTTTAATGAATTAATTGGTAAATTCCTCGGTAAAATAAGTATTTGGTCAATAACAAAAGTTCATCTCAATACTTTGTTATATACCCTTTGTTGGCAATGACAGAGGTCAAACGTTTTCTGTAAGTTTTCACAAGGTTTTCACACACTGTTGCTGGTATTTTGGCCCATTCCTCCATGCAGATCTCCTCTAGAGCAGTGATGTTTTGGGGCTGTCGCTGGGCAACACAGACTTTCAACTCCCTCCAAAGATTTTCTATGGGGTTGAGATCTGGAGACTGGCTAGGCCACTCCAGGACCTTGAAATGCTTCTTACGAAGCCACTCCTTTGTTACCCGGGCGGTGTGTTTGGGATCATTGTCATGCTGGAAGACCCAGCCACGTTTCATCTTCAATGCCCTTGCTGGTGGAAGGAGGTTTTCACTCAAAATTTCACGATACTGATGATGATGTAACTACATTTAGGCAAATTTTCATCCTAAAGCAGCACTATGGAAGGTTGAAATTCTACAACTATAATCCCCCATTATTTCTTGTTTTCTATAGTTAGCATCTGTGTGCATCATCACCTTGTCAGAGCTGTGGTTTGTTATGATGTCGATGGCTTTCTGGCTGAGCAGCTCGGTGGAATAGACTCCTTTGTACCCTGTGGCAACCTCTTCCCCATCCCTCAGGTCCAAGGCACAGCGAGTCAGGTTCAGAGCAGGGATGGGGTGACAGCGGACATGAGTGAAGTAATCCTCACTTCCCGTCAAATAACCTGGACACATACAGAACATTAGTAGGAAATCAGTTATTAACAAGACATAATTATAGCAATGTGGGTGTATTTTCTGATGGCACGCAGCTGGAAAAGAAAATATGGTTCCTATCATGATTTGCCCCTCACGGCAGAGAGAGAGACAGACCCATGAGCCAATTGCAGTTTCTGGCATTTATTGAAAACAAACACAAAGTACCAAAGTACAACAAAGCAAAAAATCCAAACAGATAACAAGGAAAACTTACAAACTGGGATGAACTCGAGACAAAACTCACCAGAGCAGGGTTAGGGCTCTGGTGGTGAGGAGGAAGAGAATCTTAAGACTGGCGCAAAAAATGAAATGAAAAAGCAGTCCTTAAATAGGGTCAGAACCAATAACACAAGTGAAGACAGGTGTGGGATCACATGAGCGGTCAAAAAGGTAATAATGGTAAATGATTGGGATCAGCTGGAGATAATGAGAGGAGAGCGCACCGGCTGACAACTGACAGGGCTATGCCCACACAGAGCACCAACCAGGAAATGCCCTGACAACTGTCAACTGCAATAATAAGGAATAAGGAAAATATAAACAAGTACAAACTAAGAAATAGATACCAATAAATACAGGATCAGAATGTAGTAAACTAAGACATAAACAGGAAAACAAGCAGGGATAACGAAACCCAAAAGGCATGAAAATACAGCAAATATATATATAAATACAGAGAAAAAAGCCACGAGACTGAGCATGGCGGAACCTCCAGTGCTCAGCTCGTGACAGTTCCAAGTATTAATAAATGTCGGCAATACAAGTTCCATTTTTTGGGGTACCAGAGCAATAAAAAACAATTAAATTTTCAGTCCACTAGATGGTGCTAAATGCTGACTGTCTGGTTAGGTCAGCACAACAAAAGAGTGACTGCTGAGATTCAAGATTCAAAGATTTTATTTGTCAATACTACTATACAAACAGGACAAACAGGAGAATTAAAAAGGCATTTCTCTCTCTCTTCAGTGGAGTGTGCAATATAAAAAAGAAAAAGGAATAAGGCTGGAAAAACAACAGCAGTCTATGGACAGTAATGCTACCTGTACTGCAAATGGTGACAAAAGATAGACCCAGACCTCCCACAGTGCAAATAAAGATAAATGATAAGGATTCAAGGATTCAATAATTTTATTGTCAATACTAATATACATGCAGAACATACAGGAGAATTGAAATGGCGTTTCTTGCTCTCTCTACATTGGTGTGCATTTTATGAAAGAAGGAAATTGGGCTGGATTAAAAAAAAAGAAAAAATCAAAAACAAGAACAAACAGCGATAGCAGCAGTCTATGTACAGTCTATATACAGTGATGCAACCCGTGGTGCCAATGGCAGCCAGAAGCACTCTGACCTCCATAGTGGTAAACGATTACTTTAGGTAAACGATTAGTGGTAATAAACCCAGCAATCCTAAATTCGGACAGCTAGAGATAAATAGCTGTAGTGCATTTCAGTGCAGTAGTGTAGGTGCAGATAGTGACAGATATGACTGCACATTATCAATATTGCAGTGATATACAGACAGCAGCAGATTTTGCATTTGTGCAAATGGTTGCAGTTAAAGTGCAGAGACATATAGCAGCAAAAGCACAACAGAACAACAGTATTATTGTTGGTGTGCCAGTCTTACTGTGCCAACATCTGAGGTAGTTATTGTGCAAGTGTTACCATCTGGGAAGCAAGAGGGAGCGAACAGAGTTCAGGGTCCTGATGGCCTGATGAACGTAGCTGTTCAGCAGCCTTGTGGAGCGGGCCCGGAGGCTACGGTACCTTTTCACCGAGGGCAGGGGGCTGAAGAGGGGGTGTAGGGGATGGGAGTTGTCGCCTGTGATGTTGATGGCTCTGCGGGTGACATGAGTGGGGTAGATGTCCAAGGAGGGGGGGGGGGGGCACCGATGATCTTGCTGGCTGCATCCACTATGCGTTGTAGTGTCTTCCGGCAGGTGACAGTGCAGCTTCCATGCCACACTGTGATGCAGTTAGTGAGGATGCTCTCAATGGTGCCCCAGTAGGAAGACTGCATGATGGGGGGTGGGACTCGTGCTCTCCTCAGTCTGCGGAGGAAATGGAGGTGAGTTTGGGCCTTCTTGGCCAGTGATGTGGTGTTGTTGGTCCAGGTGAAGTCCTCAGAGATGTGCACCCCCAGGAACTTGGTGCTGTTCATCCTCTCCACAGCTGCACCATCGATGATCAGAGGGGAGTGCTGTGTGTGGCCCCTCCTGAAGCCGACCACAATCTCCTTGGTTTTTCCCACGTTCAGGAAGAGGTTGTTGTCTTTACACCACTGGACCAGTTGGCTCTCCTCATTTCTGTAGTTTGCCTCATCGTTGTTGGTGATGAGGCCCACTACTGTTGTGTCGTCCGCAAACTTGACAATGTGGTTGGTGTTGTAGGGTGGCACGCAGTCATGGGTCAGCAGGGTGAAGAGCAGCGGGCTGAGCACGCACCCTTGTGGGGCTCCTGTGCACAGTGTGATGGTCTGGGAGGTGTTGCTGCCAGCCCGCACGTTCTGTGGCCTCCCTGTGAGAAAGTCCAGCACCCAGTTGCAGAGAGAGGTTTAAAGTCCTAAGTGTCTGAGTTTTTGCATCAGGTGCTGGGGGATGATTGTGTTGAATGCTGAGCTGAAGTCCAAGAACAGCATGCACATGTACGAGTTTTTTGAATCCAGGTGGGTGAGGGATGGATGGAGAGCAGCAGTGATGGCATCTTCTGAGGATCTGTTCGATCTGTATGCAAACTGGAATGGGTCGTGAGAGGGAGGCAGGCAGGATAAACGAGGAAACCCAGCAATCCTATATACAGAAAAGTACAGCAGTAATTCGCTGGGACGCTTCCTGTGGTAACGTATCATCACTTCCTGTATTGCTGGCTGTCCGTGTCGTTTGCTCTGTGGTTACCTCTCCTCAATCTCCTGAGGATTATTGCCTTTTATTGTATTTTAACCACTTTTTGCTTTTAATTGTATTTTAACCACTTTTTTCCATCTACCGTCAGCTCTCACTTCTGTTTAACAAGCCTCTTGCACCTGTGTGCACACTCAGTGTCACCTAATCACCCTCTTTAGCCTTCTGTTCACCTTTCATCGGTGCTTTTGTTAGCTTTGGGTTAGCCACTAGCTATGGCTACTAGCTCTCCTTCCCCTTCTCCTCTGGTGTGCTCTCTCTGTCAGATGTTTAGCTACACTTCTGCCTCTATTAGTGATAACTGTAAATGTAATAAATGTTGTCTTTTTAAGGCGTTCGAGGAGAGGTTGTCTGATTTGGAATCCCGGCTCTGCTGCATTGAAATACCGTCTGCGCCAGTTAATAATGATGGACGCCCCTTAGCTACAGCGGAGCTCCTTAGCATAGGGCGGCCTGCTAGCGGTCCTGCGGTTCAAACCTCTCCTGAGCAGCAAGGAGAGAACGGGTGGGTGACAGTAAGAAGGAAGCCTAGCTGCAAAGCCCCGGTTCACCACCAACATGTTCATGTTTCTAATCGCTTTTCCCCGCTCAGCGACACACCCGCTGAGGAAAAAACTCTGATCAATGGCGACTCTGTAGTCAGAAATGTGAACCTAGAGACTCCAGCAGCCATAGTCAAATGCATTCCTGGGGCTAGAGCAGGCGACATTGAGTCAAATTTGAAAATGCTGGCTAAAATGTAATTTCTATAATTTCCCAGTTTGGGATCAATATAGTACATCTATCTATCTATCTATCTATCTATCTAAAAGTAACTGTAAATACTCCACAACTGTCATCCACGCCGGCATTAACGACATCCGAATCCGGCAGTCGGAAGTCACAAAACTTAATGTGGAATTGGTGTGTGACTTTGCAAAAACAATGTCTGCCTCTGTAGTATTCTCTGGGCCCCTCCCCAATCTGACCAGTGACGACATGTTAAGCCGCTTGTCATCCTTCAACCGCTGGCTATCTGTGTGGTGTCCTACAAACAATGTGGACTACATAGACAATTGGAACTCATTTTGGGGAAAACCTGGTCTTATTAGACAAGATGGTGTCCATCTCACTTTGGATGGTGCGTCTCATTTATCTAACAATCTGGCATCATTTTTATCCAAATTTCCAAAACCTTGATAACTCAGAGTTGGGACCAGAAAGCAGAGTTGCAGTGTTACATACCTCTCTGCAGCTCCTCTTCATCTGCCACCCCTCAACTTAGCCCCTGTCTTCCCCATCAGAGAATCATTGTCTGCTCCCTCCAAAGTAAATAAAAATATAATGTATAAGCATCCCAAAGTGATTAAACAAAAAGTTGGTAAAACTCAAATTAAACATGAAGTCTCTAAACTGAATGATGTGGCCTCTCTTCCTCCTCATAATTTAAAAATTAAATGCGTTTGTTAAATATTAGGTCTCTAACTCCCAAGTCTCTGAATGATTTAATAACCCTTACAGAGACTTGGTTAGGGCAAGAGGATTATGTTGGTTTAAATGAATCAACTCCCTCTGGTTATTTAAACTGTCAAAATCCCAGAAGTTCTGGCCGTGGAGGAGGAGTAGCAACAATTTACCATTCCAAATTACTAGTTAATGTAAAGCAAAAAACATGTTATAATTCCTTTGAGGGCCTGGGCATTTTAGCAATTTCAGGCTAAACCCAATTTTATTTGCCATAGTTTATCATCCTCCCTCAGCCTACTCAGAGTTTTTATCCAAATTTGCCAAATTCTTAGCTGATTTAGTGCTGAAATCACATAGAATAATTACAGTAGAGGACTTTAATATACATGTAGATGTAGATAGTGATTGTCTTAATATGGCATTTAATTCAATATTAGACTCAATGGAGTTTTCTCAGAAAGTAGGAAATTCTACCCATTATCTCCACCACATGTTGGACCTTGTTCTTATATATGGCATAGAAATAGAAAATCTGGTAGTGACTCCTCATAACCCTGTACTGTTAGACCATTGTCTGTTAACCTTTGATTTTACTATTTCTAACTATTTGGCTCCTAAAGAAAAATATTACTACAGTAGATGCCTCTCAGATGATGTTGTTACCAAATTTATGCAGATTGTTTCCTCTATGCCATGTGTCAACACAACGGAGATAAGCTATGGACAGCTTGTTCCTTCTGTAATTGATAGCATGGTAGATAGTGTTACAGCTTCTCTGCATCAGACTCTAGACATGGTGGCCCCTTTAAAAAAGAAAAAGTCTAATCAAAGATTTATAACTGTTTGGTTCAACACAGAAACTCGTACAGTAGCTTAAAACAGAAGACTTGTCAATTAGAAAGAAAATGGTGCTCCACTAATTTAGATGAAATCTATTTAGCTTGGAGAAATCATCTTTTAATTTATAAAAAAAATCTCTTAGAAAAGCTAGAACAAGTTATTATTCTGCATTAATAGAAGAGAACAAGAATAATCCCAGGTTTCTTTTCAGCACTGTAGCCAGGCTTGTCATGGTCTGAGCGCCGATGTTGTCCGAGCTCGGGCCATGCATCATCTCGGCCAGGTTTGACAGCAGTGTTACCTTCTGGCTCCCCGAGCTCTTATTGTGACAGCGCTCGGAAGAGCTTCCTGCTGTCAAAACCTAACAGCTGTGCTGCATTTATGGCTCATCAGCAGCCCGGCATTTAAGCAGGCGCTGAGAGCAGTACAATGCAGCAGTCTCATCGATTATTCCCTTGTCAGACATTGAGCGAGCGTCCCTCGCCTCAGACGTCAGCTATTCCTGATCGTCGTTCATGTTCTGATCGTAAGTGTGCCTCGTTATAGCCTTATGATCATCTGTGTCAAGTGTTGTGTGTTTTAGCCCACCATGGCTCATTACTTTCTGTTACTTTGTGTATTATCTTGTGCTCGTGTTCATTAATAAAACATCATGCAAACCTCACTGGCGACTTTTGGCGTCTTATGGTAGCCCGCGAGGGCCACCGCTTGACAGTAGACTGCTGCCAGGGCACCTAAACGGAGGCGCCAAACCAAGACGCCGTTCCCGGTGAGGTTGCATTAAGTGGACATTTGCTCTTTCCTGTCTGGGTACTGCATGCTGAGAGAATGCCATCGCGGAGGGACCGCGCTCGGAGTCTGGCAGATGCTTTGGAATTCGTAGATGAAACGCTCATCGCCACCTCCCTCCTCGACTATCACAGCGACGTACGCTGGTACCTGGACTGTGCTGAGGATATCCTGAATCATCTTCCCCGCTACGCCGACCACCCAGAAATCGGCGCGAGGAGGGACGACATCGCTGCACAGTGCGAGATTCTCCGTATGGTAGAGGAGGACTACGGCAGGAAGCAGAGGAGAAGGCATCCCCGCTCCGGGATCCCGTTCCTGTCCTCGATCCAGCCCAGGAGTTCGTGCCATCCGGGGGTCGTCGAAGACGTTGGCACCATGGCCAAGATAAACCTCAGCAAGAACCCCATCCAGATCCTGTTCCGGGTCGCCAGAAGGACTCCACCACCCTGTCAGCTGTCTCTTCGGTGTCTAGCCAGGAGGGAATTCCCGCACCCTCTCCCCCTGGGTCATCTTCCCCTGCTGTTCCGTCAGCGCTCTGTGCCCGGTTCGTCTCGGCTGTCGTCCCCTTCTCCTCGACGCCTTCCCCGGCTGCTGTGTGTGCCAAGAGTTCTGCTTCGGCGAACCCCGTCAGTGAACCTTTGCAAGCGGCTCCTCCTCGTCCTTCCAGGGGGCCCTCTGTCACCACCCGGCGGGGAAAGGGAGGAACAATGTCCCCTGCAGCAGGCACCTTCCTCCCTCCAGAAAACAGGCAAGTGCAAGTTCCTTCTTTTCATCATAGTTGTGATTTGCCTTGTCTGACTCCTGGGGGCGGAGTTCGGGGTTCGCAGTCCCCCGAGCTCCCACCACCTAATGTAACTCTAATTACTAAACCTGCTGCCTCTGTGTCTCCCTCCGCTGAGTGGTCCACGACGCCAGGCCTACATCGCCAGACAAGAAGGGAGCCTGCGGTTCTGGAGAGCCTGGTTCCAGCCCCGCAGCCACGTCGTGGGCAGAGGAGAAGAGCGGACTGCAGCCTGGAGCCTGTGCCGACAACAAAGCGTCCCTGGGTCTCCACGCTGGAATGGTTCGAGCCAGCGGGTCGTGGTCCCCTGCCACCATGCCATGTGGGTTATCGGTGTGGATGTCAGCGCCAGAGGATCCACAGACTGCAGCGACCATCATGCCAGCTGCGGAACCCGCCATAGCTGAGTGGGAGCCTGAGGACGAACTTCTCCGCCTTGAACCCGGATCGACGAAGTCCTGGATGGTGACAGAACCCGAGATCAGGCAAGTGCTCTACCTTATCTTCCTTCTTTCTATTCTGGAGCATTTTTGCCTGTCTCTTGGGGAGACGAGCCGGGTGCAGCCGTCTGCTGCATCCAAGCCCGTCTCGCCGGGTTCTGTTGCTACCGGTGATTCTGATCCCGGTTCTTTCTTGCCTTCCGAGCCTTGTTGCAGAGTCACCGGTGCGGAGCCCGTTGTGGTCGCTGTGCTGGAGGTTCCAGGTTCGGGGTTGGAGGTCTTCGCCGATGCTGCGCCGACCCAATCGGGGTCCGACGTGGGAGCAGCCATGACCCAGTGGGGGTCCAACACGGGTGCATCCAAGACCCAGTTGGGGTCTGACGAGACCCAATCGGAGTCCGACGCGGGTGCAGCTGTGACCCAGTGGGAGTCCAACACGGGTGCAGCTACGTCTGCAGCATCGGTATGGGTCCAGAACGGTGGAGGAGCTGCAGACCCTTTGCCGCCTGACATGGTGCGGGCTCGTCATCTCCATCATTCCCCTCATCCGAGTCACCGTCCCTGCTCTTCATCGCCGGGGGCCGTTGGAGGTCCTTGACGCTCGTCCCGGCTCTCCTATGTTTTTCCTCCACCAGGGAGGCCACCGTGGGCCATCTCCCCCCGGTTCTGGTGGCTGAGGGACGCGGGTCGGCCACCCGAGGAACTGTTTTGCTGGTTCGGCGCCTTGGGCCGGCCACCCGACACTCTGTGTTTGCTGCGGGGCGACCTGGTTCGGCCGCCAGAGAATTGGACTTTCCGGGCCTGGGACTGGGGTAGGCCGCCCAATCATTTACTGTTCCCTGTATTCCCCTGTTGGCCTTGGGACCCAGGGAGACCACCGGAACTGTCCCCGTGGGTTTGGTCTCTGCCTGTCACCATTTTCCTGAATTGTCCGGGTTAAAGGTCATGCGGGGTGATAATTTTGCTCTGTGCTTTTCCTGTGTTAATGTGGGTTTTTTTCCCTGTTTTGGCCGTCCTGTGTGTTTTTGTGCGTTTGGGAATGTTGTATTTTCTGTCATCTTGCCCCGTAATTGTTTCATTTGTTGTCTGCCTTAATCATGGGTTTTGCTTTTGGGAATATTGTATTTTCTGTTATCGTGCCCAGTGTTAAGTGTATTTCATGTATTTGGGAGGTTTTTTTTTTTTTCTCTGGTTGTCTCTGTGCTTCTGTATTCATCATGATTTTTGGTCTATGGCTGGTCTTCTCCCTCCAGGCCTGTTCCCCCATCCGCCCGCCCTGGGGGGGGGTGGGGGGTGGGGGGCTTGGGTGTCATTGGGCGTTCGGAGCCCGCTCTTGGGGGGGAGGTACTGTCATGGTCTGAGCACCGATGTCGTCCGCGCTCGGGCCATCCATCATCTCCGCCAGGTTTGACAGCAGTGTTACCTTCTGGCTCCCCGAGCTCTTATAGTGACAGCGCTCGGAGGAGCTTCCTGCTGTCAAAACCTAACAGCTGTGCTGCATTTACGGCTCATCAGCAGCCCGGCATTTAAGCAGGCGCTGAGAGCAGTACAATGCAGCAGTCTCGTCGATTATTCCCTTGTCAGACGTTGAGCGAGCGTCCCTCGCCTCAGACGTCAGCTATTCCTGATCGTCGTTCATGTCCTGATCGTAAGTGTGCCTCATTATAGCCTTATGATCATCTGTGTCAAGTGTTGCGTGTTTTAGCCCACCGTGGCTCATTACTTTCTGTTACTTTGTGTATTATCTTGTGTTCGTGTTCATTAATAAAACATCATGCAAACCTCACTGGCGACTTTTGGCGTCTTATGCCACCACTTGACAAGGCTGACAAAGAGTCCAGACTCTGTCAATCCTAACATTCCCTTAGAACTTACTAGTTAGGACTTTATGAACTTCTTCAATAATAAAATTTCATCTATCAGAGATAAAATCAGTCAGATTCTTCCCACTGATAACTTAAATACAGTAACTATTATAACTTCCTCAAATGATATCTGTTTGGATGGGTTTACTCCAATTGACCTTTTAGAGTTAGATAAAATAATTTCCTCATCAGAGCCTTCAACTTGTCTTTTAGACCCTATTCCTACCAGGTTATTTAAAGAACTCTTCCCATTTATTGATAGCTCTATTCTTCAAATAATCAATTCTTCATTAACATTAGGCCATGTACCGCAGGCTTTCAAAACTGCTGTAATTAAACCCTTACTCAAAAAGCCAACGCTGGATCCAGGACTTTTAGCTAACTATATACCAATCTCTAATCTCCCTTTCATCTCAAAAGTCTTAGAAAGAGTTGTTGCTACGCAATTATTTGACCACTTGCAGGGAAACGGTTTATTTGAAGAGTTTCAATCTGGGTTTAGAATCCACCATAGTACTGAAACAGCCTTAGTGAAGGTCACTAATGACCTCCTTATCGCATCTGATAATGGACTTGTTTCTGTACTTGTCCTTTTAGACCTTAGTGCAGCTTTTGATACTATTGATCATAATATTCTTCTTGATAGATTAGAACACTATGTTGGACTTAATGGAACTTCGTTGCAGTGGTTTAGATCTTATTTATCTGATAGGTTCCAGTTTGTTCATGTCAATAATGAGTTTTCTTTCAACTCAAAGTTCAGTCATGGAGTTCCACAGGGATCTGTGCTAGACCCTATTCTTTTTAGTTTATATATGCTTCTGTTAGGCAACATTAGTAGAAAGCACTGTATACATTTTCATTGTTATGCAGATGACATACAATTATACCTGTCAATGAAGCCAGATGATAGTAATCAATTAGCCAAGTTAGAAGCCTGTCTTAAGGAAATCAAAGCTTGGATGACTTGTAATTTCCTGCTATTAAATTCAGATAAGACTGAAGTCATTCTTGTTGGTCCAAAAAAAACCTTAGAAATACAGTACCTTTCCAAATCAAACTCTTAGTTTGGATGTGGTTACTCTTTCTCTGAATAGTTCTGTGAGGAACCTTGGAGTTATTTTTGATCAAGATCTGTTTTTCAATTCATATGTTAAATTCGTTTCTAAGACTGCCTTCTATCATTTCCGTAATATTGCCATGATTAGGAGCATCTCGTCTCAGAGTGATGCTGAGAAACTGATTCACGCTTTTGTTAGCTCTAGATTAGATTATTGTAACTCTTTATTATCAGGTTGTACTAAAACATCTTTACAAAGTCTTCAGTTGATCCAAAATGCTGCAGCAAGAGTTTTAACAGGTACTAGAAAGAGAGATCATATCTCTCTGGTTCTGGCCTCCCTTCATTGGCTTCCCATAGAGTTTAGAATTAAGTTTAAAATCCTTCTTCTCAGTTACAAAGCTCTTAACAATCAGGCCCCTTTTTATTTAAAAGATCTGTTACTACCCTATTATCCTAAAAGAGCACTACGTTCCCAAAATGCTGGATTACTTGTAATACCTAGAATCTCCAAAAGTACAATGGGAGGCAGAGCCTTCAGTTATCAAGCTCCTCTTCTGTGGAACCAGCTGCCAATCTGGATTCGGGAGTCAGACTCGATCTCTGTTTTTAAGAATAGGGTTAAAACCTTCTGTTTTGATATAGCCTACAATTAGGGAGGGATCATGTGTCTCTGAACCCTCCCTTAGTTATGCTGCTAATAGGTTTAGACAGTCGGAGGACCTCCAATAATGCACTGGGCTTCATTCCTTTCTTCACTCTCAATGAAGTATTTTTGCTGGTCATTAACATCTGTTTGTTCTCTCCCATAGATTGAGTCCCCATCGTGCTGTTTGCTCTCTACATGTCTGTTCTTTTCATCTTCTCTATCCCCTCACCCCCCAGCCAGTCGCAGCAGGTGACTGCCCCTCCCTGAGTCTGGTTCTGCTGGAGGTTTCTTCCTGTTAAAGGGGAGTTTTTCCTCTCCACCGCCACCAAGCGCTTACTCACAGGGGGTCGCCTGATTACTGGGGTCTTTCTGCAATTGTGGGGGTTTCCCCTACAGCTGAAAGTGCTATGAGATGACTGTTGTTGTGAAATGGCACTATATAAATAAAGTTCAATTGAATTAATAATCATATTTGCAAGTTCAATGCGGTAGTACAGGTGCAGACAGTGACAGATTGGACTGCCCATTATCAGTATTGCAATGACAGACAGCAGCAGATATGGCATTTGTGCAAATGGTTGCAGTAAAGTGCAGAGACTTACAGCAGCAAATGTATTACTGTTGGTGTGCCAGTCTTTCTGAGCCAACAGCTGAGGTAGTTATTGTGTGGGTGAATGTGTTACGGTCCGGAAGGTGGGGGAGCAGGCCCAGAGGCTCCAGTACCTTTTCCCCGAGGGCAGGGGGCTGAAAAGGGAGTGTGAGGGGTGGGAGGTATCGCCTGCAATGTTGATGGCTCTGCGGGTGAGGTGGATGCAGTAGATGTCCGGGGGGCGGAAGGGGGGGCAAAGGGGCACTGATGAGCTTGCTGGCTGCTTTCACTGTGTGTTGTAGTGCCTTCCGACAGGAGACAATGCAGCTTCTATACCACACTGTGATGCAGCTGGTGAGGATGCTTTCAATGGTGCCCCGGTAGAATAAGTGCATGATGAGGGGTGGGACTCGTGCTCTCCTCAGTTTGCGGAGGAAATGGAGGTGAGTTTGAGCCTTCTTGGACAGTGATGTGGTGTTGTTGGACCAGGAGAGGTCCTCAGAGATGTGTACCCCCAGGAACTTGGTGCTGTTCACCCTCTCCACAGCTACACCATCGATGATCAGAGGGGGATGCTGTGTGTGTCCCCTCCTGAAGTCGACCACAATCTCCTTGGTTTTTCCCACGTTCAGGAAGAGGTTATTGTCTTTACACCACTAGACCAGTTGCCTCACCTCATTTATGCAGTTGGCCTCCTCATTGTTGGTAATGAGGCCCACCACTGTCATGTCATCCACAAACTTGATGATGTGGTTGGTGCTGTAGGCTGGTACACAGTCATCATGAAGAGCACCGGGATGAGCATGCACCCTTGTGGGGCCCCTGTGCTCAGTGTGATGGTCTTGGAGGTGTTGCTGCTGACCCACACATTCTGTGGCCTCCCTGTGAGAAAGACCAGCATCCAGTTACAGAGAGAGGTTTTGAGTCCCAAGTGTCTGAGTTTTTGTATTAGGTGCTGGGGGATGGTAGTGTTGAATGCTGAACTGAAGTCCAAGAACAGCATTCGCACGTAGGAGTTCTTTGAGCCCAGGTGGGTGAGGGCTGGATGGATAGCAGCAGCAATGGCATGCTCTGTGGATCTGTTTGTCCTGTATACAAACTGAGATGGGTTGTGGGAGGGAGAGAGAATGGACTTGATGGTCTGCATGGCCAGCCGCTTGAAGCACTTCATTATGATGGAGGTCACTACTATGGACTGGTAATCGTAGCTGGATGGGACGGGCTTCTTTGGGACTGGTATTATGGTGGCAGTTTTGAAACATGTGGGGACAACAGCTTGACTCGGGGAGATGTTGAAGATGTTGACCAGGACATCAGGTATCAGGACATGACCCGGTATGTTGTCTGGTCCAGCTGCCTTGCGTGGGTTGATCCTGCAGAGGGTCCTCTTCACGCTAGCTGAAGAGGATTGAGACTTTTGGCCTGCTTGTCTGGAGGAGGAGTGGTCTTTCATGCTGATGTGCTGTTTTGTGCTTCAAAACGGCCGAAGAAGTCATTTAGGTTGTTAAGCAGTGCAGTGTCACTCGCACAGGTCTGAGGTGGAGGTTTGTAGTTTGTGAGGATCTGTATGCCACGCCAGAGGGAATGTGCATCTCTGGTGTTGCTGAACTGGCCGGATATTTTCTTGCTGTACTGTCGTTTTGCCTCCTTGATGCCACGGGACAAGTTGGCCCTCGCTGTTGTTCGTCTTGCAGTGTCGCCGGCTCCTTAAGGCTGCGTCCCAAGCCCTCAGTAGCCTGTGGACCTCTGCTGTCATCCATGGCTTTTGGTTGGCATGAACAGTGATGGTTTTGCAGTGAGTGACATCATCAATGCATTTTGCTATTTATGCTACAACAACCTCAGCGTACTCTTCTAGGTTTACATGTCCATTGTGAGTGGCTGCGTGCTTGAAAGTGTCCCAGTCTGTAGTGCTGAAGCAGTCTTTCAGAGCATCCAAGGCCCCCTCTGGCCACACACATACCTGCTGGGAGTTAAACTTGACACAGACCGGAATGGGAAATCGCAATATATGATATCACAATCCTACAGTGTATTGTAATACGGTCAAAATATCGCACCACAGCCCAAGCACTGTGCTAATATCATATTGCAGCCCAAGTATCATGATAAAATCATATTGTGGGGCTTCGGGTAATTCCAACTCCTCACAAATTTACAAGAAACATACCTGCAAATGTACAAGAAAACTGTGACACATTTACAAGAAAAGCTGTAGCACAAAGAGAAAAACTTGAGAAAAACAATGAAAAAAACTATAAACTTCTATAGCGAAGTAGCAAATTTATTGGAAGATAGTTGCAAATTTCAAAGAATAAAATGTCACAAATACACAAGAAAAAATGAACAAATTTATAAGAACAGAAGTGTTAAATTTGAGACAAGATGTTGCAAACTTTCAAGAAAAGCTGCAGCTTTAAGAGAAAAAAAACTCAAAAATTTACAATGAAGAAAATTGCAAATTTCCAAAAAGACTGCAAATTTATCAGAAAAGGGTCTTAAAATTAAGGGAAAAAAATCAGATTTACTAAAGTCATAAATGTGAGAATGCTGCAAATTTAAGATAAGAAAAACTGCAAGAAAAAGTTGCAAATCGACAAGAAAAGTTCTATATTTAACAGAAAAAATGGTAAAGGCTCATTTTTTTGATAAAAGTTGTAAATTTAAAAGAAACTAAGATCAAAACAAAACAATTCTCTTTTCAGTAAAAAGTTGCATATTTAGGAAAATATTTGCAAATCTCTGTGAGCAAAGCTGCTCATTTATGACTAATGTTATCAGTCCAGTTTATACTTATAACTTAACTGTTTTACTTTCATTTTAAAGCTCAAATATGTTTTGCAGCTTAATGCAAATTTTTGGCCAAAATGACTCGTTGCTTAGTAAAGGTTGCTGAAACTTGGGTTATTCTGTTCTCTTTTTATTGTCATTTCTTAAACTAGTCATCACCTACAAAGCTGTGTTGTGGAAATTCGTGATTATTTTAGTGCAATGACATAAAATACAGGAATCTATTTATCTGCGTATTTTGGTGCAGACTTACTGTACATTATTGAAAATTATAACCAATTATTTTGGACATAAATATACAAACCAAAGTATGTGTCAAAGCCGCGTTGTGTGGGCAGGCAGTCCTTCTTGAACATGCCCAGGTGCCACTTGCCCACCATGTGTGTGCGGTAGCCCGCCTCCTTCATGAGCTGAGGCAGCAGCTTCTCATCCAGGGGGACGCAGTACGGCTGACAGGGCCAGATGATCTGGTGCTGCATGCCCGTGTGGATCTGAGCAGACAGACGGACACAAACAGGCAGCTGTTGTTAAAATCAATCGACACTGTGCTGAAAATGAGACCACAATTTGAACATACTCGGCCACAAATAAGGAAAAGAGACATTTTGAATTATTTTTGGCCCAAAATAAAGTCTTCATGGAGTCACTAAAAACAGATGATAATGAAAGTAAATCAGCCAAGTGACTATTTGTAATAGGTGAGTTATAAATGTGATAAATGTGTTATAAATGTGAAACTTTTCTCTTATAATTTTTTGCATAAAGTTGCAACATTATTCTCATAAATCTGAGACTCATAAACCTAATGCTTTCATTTTAATACATTTGAGCATTTTTCCAACTTTGTTCCACTTCCAACACATTTAAAATGTGTTATTATTCTTAATATTAATTTTGATATTTTTATCTCATACATTAAAGATTTTTTTAAAAATTTGCAGCTTTTCTCAAAAATGTAAAACATTTTCATACAAATTCAAAACTTAATTCCCTTAAATATGTTTTTAAAAAATTCTTGAAGATTTTTGGGATTTTTTTTTGGGGGGGGGGGGGCTTTTACCACAAATATGAAATTTCACTTCCACCAAGAGGGTGATATTTTTGCCTCTATTTGTGCGTGTGTTTTAACAGTACAACTCAAAAAATATTTATGGATTTTCATATAACTTTAGGAGAAGTCAGACATGGATAAAGGACCAGCTGATTCAGTTTTTGGGGTGATCTGAACCACTATCAGCCTGTGAGATCTTACCTTTTCTTTTATCTGCTGCTACAGATCTCTTTCTGTCAAGCAGAAAAAATCTTTTAGAAGGTGTTGTAAAGGTGTGCAGCAAAGTTGCTGGTACATCTCTGAATGGCCTTTGTGACCTGTATAAGGTCAGCCTTTAAAGAAAGCTCAGTCTATTTTGGCAGCCCAGAGCCATCCCTTGCGGGGTGAGTTTAAAATATTACCATCAGGTCGTAGATATGGTGTCCCACAATGCAGGACAAACAGATTCATAAGATCCTTTATTCCTGCTGCTATTAGCCTAGTAAATGGCACTCATTAATGATGAATTGGATTTGACTTGTTGCTGTCCTTTGGATTTATGTTTTTTAGTTTTTCTATTGTATTGTCATGTATGTTTCTTTGTTTCTGTTGGCTGTCAACCAAATTACCTTGCGAGGATAATAAATGACCTTGCTCACACCTTTCCAGAAGCAGGAATGAGTCTTGTGCTCTTTGGCAATGTGCCAAGAAAACCAGCAGGACTTCTCAAATAGACTAATCATGCAGGATGAAACATGGGTCCATCACTATGACCCAGAGACAAAAGCCCAGTTGAAGCAATGGAAGCTTTATGACTCACCACCTCTGAAGAAGGCACATGTCCAACCCTCGGTGGGTGAGGTCATGCTCGCGGTCTTTTGGGACCACCATGGAGTGTTGATGATGGATTTCCTGGCAAAGGGTACCAAAATTATCGGGACTTACTATGCTTCACTGCTGTAGAAATTTCAGAAGGCTATCAAAACAGAGAGGCATGGCATGCTGACCAAAGGTGTTTGCCTCCTGCAAGAAAATGCCCTGGTTCACAGGTCGCATGGGGCCCAGACGGAAGCACAGTCCTACGGCTATGAAATCCTTCCTCACCCCCTTTACTCTCCCAGCCTCGCACCATCTAACTTCCACCTCTTTCCAACCATGAAGTCATTTTTGAAAGGCGAGCACTTTGATGATGATGACACGCTGATTTCCATGGTCAAGTCGTGGCTTCTGACACAGCCTGCAGACTTCTACAGGTGAGGTCTCCATAGCTGCATAAAGTGATGCAAGAAGTGTGTCACCTTTGGTGATACCGATGCAGAGAAAGACTAATAACTGTGCCCAAGTTTGGTTCCTCTCAGTCCATGAAAAATGAGTCAGGGGAAATCATTACTGAACAGCCCTCAAAACTATCAGAACAGAAATTACTGCAAATTTTTGGACATCAGTCAAGCTCACATTATAGGCTTCACCAGGATATTGCCATTTGATAAGTTATTCATCTAACATGCCTCAAACTAACTCCATTCTCAATAAGCATCAGATGCAGCATAATGAGGAAAAAAAGTCATGAATTTATGAGAAAAAGGTCACAAATTTACATGAACAATTCCCATATTTACATAAAATTGTTCATGTAAAAGTTACACATCCAATCCAAAGAGTACCCACCCTTTTTGGAGTCTCTGACTAGGGTGCTGGAGGGTGCTCCTCTTGGAGACTCCATTGTCCTACTGGGGGACTTCAATGCACACATGGGCAACGACAGTGAAATCTGGAGGGGCATGATTGGAAGGAACGGCCTGCCCGATCTGAACCCGGGTGGTGTTCAGTGATTGAACTTCTGTGCCAACCACAGTTTGTCCATAACGAACACCATGTTCAAGCATAAGGGTGTCCATATGTGCACCGGACACCAGGACACCCTAGGTCACAGGTCTAAGATCGATTTTGTTATTGTGTCATCAGACCTGCGACCATATGTCTTGGACACTCAGGTAAAGAGAGGTGTAGAGCTGTCAACTGATCACCGCCTGGTGGTGAGTTGGATCCAATGGCAGGGACGGATGCCACTCAGACCTGGTAGACCCAAACGTATAGTGAGGGTGTGCTGGAGACGTCTGGCTGAGGCCCCTGTCCAGGAGGTCTTCAACTCCCACCTCCAGAAGAACTTCAACCACATTCCGAGGGAGTCTGGAGACATGGAGTCTGAATATGTTCTCCACCTCCATTGTTGAAGTGGCTACACAGAGCTGCTGCCACAAGGTCGTCGGTGCATCTCATGGTGGCAACCCCCGAACCAGTTGGTGGACACCCCATCAAGCTGAAGAAGGAGTCCTATCGAACTTGGTTGGCTTGTGGGACTCCTGAATCAGCTGAGGTGTATCAGCAGGCCAAGTGGAATGCAGCTCTGGTGGTTGTTGAAGCAAAAACTCGGATGTGGGAGGAGTTCGGTGAGGCCATGGAACAAGACTTTCGGTCGGCCTCGAAGAAATTCTGGCAAACTGTTCGCCGACTCAGGAGGGGGAAACAGCTCCCCGTCTACACTGTGTATGGTGTGGATGGGGCGCAGATGACTTTGACTGCGGACATCATCGGGCGGTGGAAGGAATATTTCAAGGATCTTCTCAATCCCCCTGACACACCTTCCACAGAGGAAGCAGAGGTTGAGGACGAGAGGGATGACTCGCCCATCACAGGGGCTGAGGTCGCCAAAGTGGTTAAAAAAATTCTTTGGTGGCCAGGCCCCAGGGGGTGGACGAGATTCGCCTTGAGTACCTCAAGGCCCTGGATGTTGTAGGGCTGTCATGGTTGACACGCCTCTGCAACATTGCATGGAGGCCAGGGACAATGCCTCTGGCATGGCAAACCGAGGTGGTGGTTCCTCTCTTCAAGAAGGAGGACTGGAGGGTGTGTTCCAACTTTAGAGGGATCACACTCCTCAGCCTCCCTGGGAAGGTCTATGCCAGAGTACTGGAGAGGAGAGTCCGGTCATTGGTCCACCTCAGATTCAGGAGGAGCAATGTGGTTTTCGTCCTGGCCATGGCACATCAGACCAACTCTTTAACCTCTCGAGAATCCTCGAGGGTTCGTGGGAGTTTGCCCAACTAGTCCACATGTATTTTGTGGACTTAGAGAAAGTATTCAATCATGTCCATCATGGTCTCTTGTGTGGAGTGCTGCGGGAGTATGGGGTATCGGGCTTGTTGTTACGAGCTATCCAGTCCCTATATGACTGTTGTAAGAGTTTGGTTCATACTGGCAACACCCGGTCAAACTCATTTCTAGTGAGAGTTGGACTCCATGAGGGCTGCCCTTTGTCATCGATCCTGTTCATAATTTTTATGGACAGGATATCTAGGTGCAGCCAAGGAACGGAAGGTGTCATGTTCAGTGACCACAGGATCTCATCTCTGCTGTTTACAGATGCTGTCCTGTTGTCTTCATCGAGCAATGACCTACAGGTCTTGCTGGGACAGTTTGTTAGTGAGTGTGAAGTGACTGGGATGAGAATCAGCACCTCCAAGTCCAAGTCCATGGTCCTCAGCCGGAAAAAGGTGGATTGTCCTCTCTGAGTCGGGGACAAGCTCCTGCCCCAAGTGCAGGAGTTTAAGTATCCTGGGGTCTCATTGACGAGGGAGGGGAGAATGGAGCGAGAGATTGACAGACAGATCAGCGCAGCATCTGCAGTGATGCAAATGTTGTATCGGTCTGTTGTGGTGAAGAGGGAGCTGAGCTCTACAACAAAGCTGTTGATTTACTGGTCAATCTACGTCCCTACCCTCACATATGGTCATGAGCTTTGGGTAATGACCAAAAGAATGCGATCGCAGATACAAGTGGCTGAAATGAGCTTTCTCCGTAGCATTGCTGGACTCACCCTTAGAGATAGGGTGAGGAGCTCAGTCATTCGAAAGAGGCTCACAGTAGAACCTCTGCTCCTCCACATCGAAAGGAGCCAGTTGAGGTGGTTAGGGCATCTGATCAGGATGCCTCCTGGATGCCTCCCACTTGAGGTGTTTCAGGCATGTCCAACTGGGAGGAGACCCCAGGGCAGACCCAGGACATGCTGGAGAGACTATGTCTCTCAGCTGGCCTGGGAACGTCTTGGTATTCTCTCTGAAGTGCTGGAGCAGGTGGCTCGGGAGAGAGAAGTCTGGGCTTCTTTTTTGGAGCTGCTGCCTCTGCGACCTGGACCTCCACAAAAGCAGTAGAAGATGAATGGATGGATGGATGGATGGAAGTTGCACATTTATGAGAATAAGCTACACATTTATGAGGAAAAAATCATGACTTTACATGAATAAAAATTCATTGCAGTTACATGTGAAAAAGTCACAACGCAATGAGAAAACAGCCAATAAAACACAAAATTAAAAGAAAAATTGACAAGTTTACAAAAAAAGCCTTAAAGGTGCCATTCACTGCACTTTTTCCACGTTGACAGCTCCCACAGGTCTTAATGAAATGTTTGTCACATATTTCAATCAAATTGGCTTTAAATATTTAATTATTTCATCATTGTGAATCAGCTTTTGTAGCCTTCCTCAGGACAGCTCGTTTCAGCGCATGGCTCTTTAAGTGTCCATGAGCAGCATTTAACTCCACCCTCCCTGTTACGTCCCTATTGCTAATCTTAGTTGGCTAGCCTGAAGCTCAGGTAGCAAGCCTGAATCTGTTTCAAAGAATGGATAAAATAATGCGTCACTGGTGGACAGGGGTGTGTGATTTCAGTGGTTGATGAGATATGAATGACCCCTGGAGTACAATAAGCACAGAACCATTTGTGAATGAGTGGCTAAACTGCTAGCTTCAGCTAGCTGCCCTGGGTCCTGGTACTAAGCTAAAATAATATCTAAGAATGACATATTAGGTTGTGCTGATGAAGGATTCTAGAGGGGCTAATAGAATTTATTGAAAATAGCTATTAAAACTGGCTGAATTAACAGTTAAGCTAAAGCCAGGCGGCCTGTTCGTCACCCTTTCTTTGCTACAGCAAACTCTAACGCTGTTATACTGACCGATACTGATGGCCTAGCCAAGCTAATGCTCAAGGATCAATGTAATAGCACAGCAAAAATAACAAAATAAACCAGAATGAGGCAAGATATATTATTGACTGTGGATTAGTGAACCAGGGTTAACAGGATGTTTATTAGGGTGACTGAAATCAAAAGAAAATAACAATATAAACCATTCTTGGTAAGCCAGCTCCCCAGTACCACTGTTAGCTTAGTACCTATCAAGGCTGGGCTATGTTACGTCGGTGGTTGGAGCCAAAGGAGGAGACCAGGTATAGAACTGAACACATGTTTATTAAACAGTGCAATGCAACCTAACCACACCAAACCGCTATACAGAGAAGACAGACAAGAGACCATCCCTCCTACATTCAGCCCTTTTATAGTCACGGGTGGTGGGGTGACCGAAAAGGCGGAGCCACCACCCTGTGCTACACAAACCATAACACAGGACATAAACCATAGAAATAACTACATAACATTTTCCCTCCCCCTCAAAAAAAGTCCAAAACACACACATACAATTGAGACCCTCCCCAATTTAGAACTCAAATCACGCACTAAGGAAACTAAACTTAAGACACTAAAAGGGGCCTATCACAGTCACACAAAACAACTAAAAACTGGGGAAGGACAGGTGGACTGCCATCCCACCCCCACACGGCAAGACAGATTATTCTGACGTCTGTGCTAATGAAAAGTCCATCTAAAAAACTGCCGTGTTCCTACACTAAAATAAAATACACAAAATAATCCCAAACTATATACATAATACACATGAATAACAATTAACTTATGTACACACGGCTAAGGGAAGAAGCCCCATGGGCCCTCTGTACCGTCCCTTCTTCAGACCACCCCTGGAGGTGGCTAGTCTACTGGGCCACAGCAGGTCACCTCGGCCCCATCATGCCTCCTCTTCTTCACTGCTGGATGCTCCACTCGTCCAGGCCCATGTCCCTTGAACCTCTCCTGGGCACGCCGCAGCTCGTTCGGGTGCCTCCACAAGCCGTCCAACAGCTGAAGATACGCGTCGCCCTGTCCAGCCATAACACGCAGCCGGCCCTGGTGCTCCTCCGCCTGCCGTTTGGCCCATACTCGCCGTGATCTCGCCTTCACTCGAGCCCGAACCCAGTTCGAAACTCCCAGCAGGGCTCTGCCCGGCTTGCAGGGTCTCTGCCTGGCACTCGCTCTCTCAGTGCCAATTGGTCTTGCCCCGACCTCTTATAAATCCACTGCGGGTCTTGCCGATGTGGCCCCATGTCCACCAGCCCACTTTAGCCGAGCTCCGGGAGCACCTGGGACCATCCCCTTGGCATCGCTCATCAGTGCAGGCGGCACCCTGTGCCGCCCAGTACCCTCGTCCAGGGCAACTCAGGCTCTGGCACTAGGGCCCTCCTGCGGTGACCCTGAGTGCGGCAAGGCCTGTCCACTCTCCGGGGTGCTGGGCAACTTTTCATCCTCCACTGCGTCATCTGGTACTCTCGGAACCAGTCGGTCCCACAGTCCGCGGCCCGACCACTCTTCCCCAGCGCCGCTCTTAATGGCAAAGCCAAGGCCATAGAAGAGGTTGCAGCCCATGATGTTCGCACCACGGGCTGTCACGACAAACTCCACATCAGCCATCTCCACTGACTTGTACCGAGCCGTCAGTCTGATTGTTCCCACCGTGGCCAACCGTCCTCCTCCATAGCCGCGAAGCAGCGCTGGGTCACCTCCAATCCTGTAGTGTGGAAAAATTAGCCTCACTGTAGCCCAGTTAAGCAAGGAACTCTTCGCCCCCGTGTCGATCAACATCGACACCTCCATTCTATCCACCTCCACTGTGCAATATGTGCGGCCACTGATGCTCAGGGACACAGTATGGATCACTGTCGGGGCGGGGAGGGGGGGTGAACTCCTCTGTGGGCTCGCTTGCTCGGCCAACTGGCACACCCTCGCGTAGTGATGTAAATGGCCACACCTGCCACAGCGCTTCCCTCTTGCCGGACAATCTCTGGCTTTGTAGCAGTGCTTCGTGGACCTGCAGCCAATACATCTGGGCTTCCCCGGGGCAGACCTCATCCTCACAGCATTGGCACTTCCCGCGTCATCCTTGACGCTCCCATCGCTGTCCGGGTCCACTACTTGTGTAGCCATGGGGGATCCTAACTCTTGCAGTGACAGATGTTCACTCAGCTCCAGAGTTAATTTATCTGCTGCCTCCAGCTGGAGCGCCAATTTGACGGCCCTGGATAGTGTCAATTCACCCGGAAATGTGAGTAGCTTCGACCGGACTGCAGCAAAGTTGGTATGATCTGCCACCTGGTCGCGGACCATTTCTTCCTCCAACGGTCCGAATCGACACTCGATGACCAGCTGTCTCAAGTCTGACACGAACCGTTGGATGGACTCTCCCACCTGTTGGCAGTGCTGATGAAATTTAATCCTCCGGACAATGACGTTGTCTGATGCACAAAAATGGTGTGCCATCAGCTCAACCACTCCTTCATCGTCGTCCACGTTGCCAAGCGTGCCCAAAATCCGTTGTCCCTCCATTCCCAGGTTATGCACAAGCAACACACATGCCCTGAATTTCTCCATCCTTCCCAGGTCCAGCGCTACCATATACAGTGGTGTGAAAAAGTGTTTGCCCCCTTCCTGATTTCTCATTTTGTTGTATGTTTGTCTATTATTTAAATTTGTTTGATGATCTGAAACATTTAAGTGTGACAAAGATAACACAAGTAAACACAAAATGCAGTTTTTAATTGAAGGTGTTTATTATTAAGGGTAAAAAAAAAATCCAAACCTACCTGGCCCTGTGTGAAAAAGTGATTGCCCCCCTGTTAAAACATAAATTAACTGTGGTTTATCACATCTTTGGAAAGCTGAGTTCAATTTTCTAGCCATTTCTAAAGCTTTGGGACTCCAGCAAACCACAGTGAGAGCCATTATCCACATAGGGCAAAAACATGGAACAGTGGTGAACCTTCCCATGAGTGGCCAGCCAACCAAAATTACTCCAAGCGCGCAGCAACGACTCATCCAAGAGGTCACAAAAGACCCCACAACAACATCCAAAAAACTGCAGGCCTCACTTGCCTCAGTTAAGGTCAGTGTTCATGACTCCACCATAAGAAAGAGACTGGGCGAAAATGGCCGGCATGGCAGAGTTCCAAGACGAAAACCACTGCTGAGCAAAAAGAACACAAGGGCTCGTCTAAGTTTTGCCAGAAAATATCTTCATGATCCCCAAGACTTTTAGGAAAATACTCTGTGGACTGATGAGACAAAAGTTGAACTTTTTGAAAGGTGTGTGTCCCATTACATCCGGAGTAAAAGTAACACAGCATTTCAGAAAAGGAACATCATACCAACAGTAAAATATGGTGGTGGTAGTGTGATGGTCTGGGGCTGTTTTGCTGCTTCAGGACCTGGAAGACTTGCTGTGGTAAATGGAACCATGAATTCTGCTGTCTAACAAAAAATCCTGAAGGAGAATGTTCGGCCATCTGTTCATGACCTCAAGCTGAAGCGCATTTGGGTTCTGCAGTGAAAACAAACTGGCAAGTCCACCTCTGAATGGCTTAAGAAAAACAAAATGAAGACTTTGGAGTGACATAATCAAAGTCCTGACCTGAATCTAATTGAAATGCTGTGGCATGACCTTAAAAAGGTGGTTCATGTTTGAAAGCCCTCCAATGTGGCTGAATTACAACACTTCTGCAAAGATCAGCGGGCCAAAATTCCTCCACAGTGCTGTAAAAGACTCATTGCCAGTTATCAGAAATGCTTGATTGCAGTTGTTGCTGCTAAAAGTGGCCCAACCAGTTATTAGATTTAGGGGGCAATCACTTTTTCAAATAGGGCCATGTAGGTTTGGATTTTTTTTCCCCTTAATCAAAAACACCTTCATTTAAAAACTGCATTTTGTGTTTACTTATGTTATCTTTGTCTAATATTTAAATTTGTTTTAATGAGCTGAAACATTAAAGTGTGACATACAACAAAATGAGAAATCAGGAAGAGAGCAAACACTTTTTCACACCACTGTACATCCGAAAGGCATTGTACCACCTAGGCCAGGGAACAGGTGGCTCACCCGGGAGCTCCAAAAACGGCCAAATTGGGGCACCACACGCTTCCATACCTTCAATTTTATCCACTTTCATCCTTGTTGCCAAATGTTATGTCGGTGGTTGGAGCCAAAGGAGGAGACCAGGTATAGAACTGAACACGTTTATTAAACAGGGCAGTGCAACCTAACCACACCAAACCGCTATACAGAAAAGACGGCCAAGAGACCATCCCTCCTACATCCAGCCCTTTTATAGTCATGGGTGGTCATCGTCGTCGGCCTCCGTCGGTCTATGATGACCATGGAAGAGAATCCTAAACGTCTACTCTGCTGGAACAGCACCGCCTGTGGATGAACAGGCCAATGCGCACCGGTGTTCTACCTTCCAGCGTTGGGCGTTGGTAGGATTCAAGCCTGGGCAGGAAGATATGGAGGACAAGATGTTACCCATGCAGCATGTCCCCCCTCTCCACGTCACTGATGAATCCAAAGGAACAGCAGGGCTGCTATAGTTTGGCAGCAGCGCCGTCGCAGGAGCTGCCAGAACGATGTTGAGCACGACAGAGAACTGCCTTAGGGGCTCCGACTCCGGATTTTTCCTCAGAGTTGACTGCCGAAGCCTTTCCCGTGACCGAGTGTGCCGTAAGGCAGCGGAGGTTTGAAATCAGGGTTTACCTTCCCCTAGATGGGCTACCTTCCCAGGTTGACGAGCCACCATCTACCCGAAGCATCTGGTTTTAAGGCGCCAGAGATCCGCCCTCGCCCCTTCTCCTATTAGTAAAAGCAGTTCCGCCGGGCTTAGAGACTAAACCACACGGGCAGGCTAGGAGTTGGACTTGGTTGTCAGAGGCTTTTCGAGACGCACGCCGTAGGAGCATTTTATGAGCACTGGGAGCTTAACCCCAGTGCCGCTCCTGGCTATGACAACCTTGGAACCAGGTTGTCATAGCCACCACGGCGTGACCAAAAAGGCGGAGCCATCACCCTGTGCCACACAAACCATAACACAGGACATAAACCATAGAAATAACTATATAACAGGCTAACCTTTTCTTGACGTAGAACAAACCCGAAAGTATTAAAACAATCAAATGGGCACTGAATTGACAGTTTTGATGTTTTTCCGATAATCACAAGACCAATAAATGCATTTCAGATGGTTAAAACCTACAAAAACACATTTTTTCAGTGAATGGAACCTTTAAGACAGAAACGTCACAAAATCAGAATCAGAAAGTTGTAAATTTAGAACAAACTTGTTCCTTTCACTCTTGCAAAAACAGCACCTCTGATCTCACAAAAATGTTTACAAGGATTTCATCAAACAAAGCAAGAAACCATAGATATGTAAGGACCTTTTATGGTCAAAGTTAAAAAGCTCCTGGGTCATATCTGATGCATTGTGAAGACCTTCCAAAGGCAGATTAGCTATTGATGGCCATTTTTAAAGATAGGTCATCATCATCATGATAATTTAAGACTTTTTAATGACCCATGGACACCGGATGTAAATGGGAGTCTTGCGTGTGTTCCTTATTTCAAGTTAAAAAAAAAAAAAAAAAGCTCGCGCGTATACGTTTCACGCATGCGTATTGAATTGACCACAACCTGCTATTCCTATTCCCAGACAGTAGGTGGGAGCAAAGCGCAAAAAACATGATTTGAACACCCGGAATCGAAAAGAGGAAGCACGCGGAATTGCTCATGTCAGTATAAACATGGCGGAGGTAAATAAAAGAAAACCCCGAAGGAAAAAGGCGTTTCTGTGTTTGTTGGCTAACGAGGAAGCCGGAGAGGCAATTAAAAGGAGAACATATGTCCAAACTCGACATGAGAACAGGGCCAAGGACGGGGAGTTTATGACCCTGGTGCGGGAGCTGCGTGTAGATGAGGAGGGACATTACCACTACTTCAGGATGTCCGTCTCAAAGTTCGACGAACTGGTCCGCCGCATAAAGCCCCACATCCGACACCACCGAACCCACAAGATCCCGGTGAGTGTTGCCGAAAGACTCGCCGTGACGCTGCGCTTTTTAGCGACAGGATCCTCACAGAAAAACATCGCTGCGTCGTACAGGCTGGGCTGCGCCACCGTCTGCACGGTCATCCCGGAGGTGTGTCTGGCATTATGGAAGAGCTTGCAGCCCGAGTTTGTTGCTTTTCCCTCTAAACCACAGTGGACCGACATAGCAAGGGTGTTTTGGGACAGACTGAACTTCCCGATGTGTTTAGGGGCCGTCGATGGGAAGCGTGTACTCATTAAAAGACCGCCAAAGTCCGACAGAGACAACCACACGAAGACTTCCATTGTTCTGGTAGCTGCCTGCGATACAAAGTATCGCTTCACCGCGGTGGACATGGGAACCTACGGTCGGAGAAACGAAGATGAGGTGTTTAAGGACAGTAACTTTGGTTCTAAGATCATGGACGGGACGCTGCCTCTCCCTGCACCAAGCAGGCTGCCTGGGACCGATGTGGTTAGTCCGTACGTCTTTGTGGCTGATGATGCTTTCCCTCTGCATCTCAACGTGATGTGTCCCTACACAGGTAACTAGACTGGATCAAATGACAACAGTGTAGATTTATTGCATAACTCAAATTGAAAACACTGTCATTAGGTACCGGTGACAAATGTAGACACGAAATATGCAAGTAGAAGTCCAGATGCTTGTGTAAAAAGACGGTAAGTGGATCTACTGATTGAACTACTTAAGTATGAAAGGTCATATTGATCATGTGGGAAAAAAATCTAAAGCTAGTACATCCACAAAACATTTAGAAAGGTGCTGAATGGACGTTTACATGTTCTTGAAATTATTATAGTTGTGAAATAATTATTAGAAAAAAGTAATGGTCCAAAATGAGGATGCACAGATTGCTAAATTTAAGAACAATACAGATACCAATGCTGAAACTAATAAGTTGGCTAACTGACAGTACCATTTTTTATTCTTTTAAATTTTAAAAGCCAAGGACACAAAGAATTGTTAAAACTAGAGGGCATTCAGAGAGCACATACCTCCGCCAAGGCTCCGTCACTCCCTCCTTTTGTCACCCCCCCCCCCCCCCCGTGACTTTGTCCGTCCATATCGCCATCCATCTGTGCATTGCGAGATTGGGCCTTGGTGGAGGTATGCACTCACGGATCGCCTCCAGCATCTAATGAGTTCATCTTTGGGCCAAGATCCACCTCTGGTGAAAATTTCATCCAAATTTGTCTAGTAGTTTTGAAGTGTTGCTGCTAACATTCTGTGAGAAGATGAGAGCCTTGGCAGAGGTATGCATTTTGAGATCATCACCAAAATCTAATCATGTGTTCAGTGTGCCATTACATACCTTTCCTGAAAATTTGAATGAAAGGCACTATATAAACGCAGTCCATCATTATTATTACACAACATAACAAAAATAATTTTTTTGTAAGTTGTCTGTTTTTTTTCAACTGATTTAAGACAATTTTGCATCGCTGAATCCGAAAATGACATCCGTTTCTCTCAATCAGATCAGGTTTTTATGCTAAGTTGTAAGCAGTTGTACAGTTGTACTGTAAATTGAATAGTAGACATTGATAAAGGTAAGTACATGTAAATTGAATGTTATGTCATCATTGTTCAAAATTCAGAGAATTTCAAGAAATAAAAAAGAATTTTGCATAATATAAAGCGAAAATACCCATACATGTAAACAAAAACGTACAAAACATGTGGCCATAGTTCAAAAAGTTGACCTGATTGAGCAAAACCAATGTGATTTTTGGATTCAGCACATCAAAATTGTCTTAAATCAGCTAAAAAAAACTTAGACAATAAATTTGTTGTTGACCAGTGTTATTATTAACAGAGAAATGACAGCAAAAACAATATGACTATATTATAATAATCATAACGCTCTCGGCGCCACACCAGTAGGCTGCCTTTTGCAACAGCGGCTCGATTCCGAGTTTTTTTCCCTTCCTCTCTCTTTTGATCACTTTTTTTTTCACCCCACTTATATCACGGACACACAGATCGTCCCAAATGTCTCCTGAGCCGGTGGACGGAGCCACTGTTTATAGCAGGATACGATACAACAGGGAAGAGCTGCTAGCATTTAACCGCCACCCGGTCCCACTGGAAAAACTCGACATACCGAGAGAATTGAGGCGAAAGCGTCGCGGCTGCCGGGCTGGAGTAAGGCGGAGGACAAAAAATATAAGGTACAGACCCTCCCTTCCATCTGTTGTCATGGGAAATGTACGGTCGATACTGGGAAAGTTAGATGAGCTAGCGGCTATCTCCCGTTACGATAGCACTTACCGGGAGTGCTCTCTCCTTTTGTTTACTGAGACGTGGCTAACTGAACTAGCAGCAGATGCTAACATTGAGCTGGAGGGTTTTCACATGATACGAGCTGACCGAACACCAGAGAGTGGCAAAACTAGGGGCGGTGGAGTGATAATGTATGTTAACAACAACTGGTGCAGACCGGGACATATCACTGTTAAACAACGACACTGCAGCAAAGACATTGAGTTGCTAGCTGTTAGCATGAGGCCTACATATCTCCCGAGAGAACACTCACACGTGATCTGCATTGTTGTTTATGCAAATCCGACGGCGAACGCTGGGACAGCGCGTGACGTCATCCATTCAGTAACCAGCAGGCTGCAGACAGCACACCCAGATGCTCTTCTCCTCATCTCAGGCGATTTCAACCACGTTTCACTGTCTCCCATTCTGCCCACTTTCACCCAGTATGTCACATGCCACACTAGAGACAATAAAACACTGGATTTGTTCTACGCAAACACTAAGGAGGCGTACACCTCATCACAACTGATGAGGCTCCCTTCCTGTTCACTCTTTATACTGCGGACTTCTCACACAACACAACACATTGCCATCTACAGAAGTTCTCTGATGACTCTGCGATCGTTGGTCTCATCTCCAACGGAGATGAAGCTGAGTACAGAGGGCTTATCCAGGACTTTGTGGACTGGTGCCATCGGAACTGCCTCCAGATCAACGCGAGGAAAACTAAGGAGCTGGTGGTGGACTGCCGCAGGCATGGGCAGCCCCTCACAGTACCAGTAAATATACAGGGAACAGACATCGAGATGGTGACATCCTATAAGTACCTGGGTATTCATCTGAACAATAAACTAGACTGGTCACACAATACTGACGCACTCTACAAGAAGGGACAGCGCAGGCTGTTCCTGCTGAGGAGACTCAGGTCTTTTGGTGTACAAGGGGCGCTGCTGAAGTCATTCTGTGACACGGTGGTGGCATCAGCCATCACTTTTGGAGTGGTCTGCTGGGGCAGTGGCATTACTGCAGCCGATAGGAAGAGACTGAACAAACTGATTAAGAAAGCTAGCTCTGTCCTGGGGCAGCGCCTTGATCCGATGGAGGAGATAGGAGAGAGAAGGACGGTGGCTAAACTGTCATCTCTGCTGGAGTCCGAGTTCCACCCTATGCAGGACATACTGGATGCACTGAGGAGCTCATTTAGCAGCAGACTACATCATCCCAGGTGCACAACCGAGAGGTTTCGTAGGTCCTTCCTACCAACGGCTGTCAGACTGTACAACCTAAGCAGGGCTGCTCGCAGAGATAGCAAAAAGACATAACAAACTAATAGTTTTTTTGAATGCAAAAAGATGCAATAGACTTACACAATGGTCCTCTCCGGCATACAACTAGGAACATACCGGTCGCTGTGGAGGGTGAGAATATGTATGGGCACATAATCATACCATGTAGGATAACTAAATAGACGGTTATGCTGTTTCATCCCACCTAGCAACAATGCTCTGCACTGTGTGTGTTTATATATTTACATATTTATTCCATCTAGCTACAATGCTCTGCACTGGGTGTGTTTATATTTATATATCTATATATTTATTCCATCTAGCTACAATGCTCCGCACTGTGTTTTTATATATCTACATATTATTCCATCTAGCTACATTGCTCCGCACTGTGTGTGTTTATATACTTGCATATTTATTCCACCTAGCTGCAATGCTCCGTACTGTGGGTGTTTATATATTTACATATTTATTCCATCTAGCTACAATGCTCTGCACTGTGTTCATATATTCATATATTTATTCCATCCAGCTACAATGCTCTGCACTGTGTGTCTGTGTGTGTGTGTGTGTATATATACAGTATATTTTATAGTAATATGTACATATGTATATTAGCTGCTCTTGCTTGCTTGTTTTTTTTTTTTGTTTTTTTTTTTTTTCTTGCCTTCTGATTGTTGCTCTGAGTGTTGCTATCCCTGTGCTGTTGCAATCCTGGAATTTCCCCATTGTGGGACTAATAAAGGCTTATCTTATCTTATCTTATAACAAGACTGTCATAAATGTATTGACCATACATTGGGGCTGGGCAATTCCACCTTAAATCAACATAATGTTTTATTGAATCTTTTTTTGTTTTTTTTCCTCCTCTCTTCACAATTACAGTTTACTGACAAGGTGCATAATTATTAAGCAATACTACAAAACAGTGTGGTATCATTCCATTTTTTTGCCATTATCAACTACAAATTCACATAGTATCTGCATTATCTACCACAACAAACTTGTAAGAAATAATTTTTTTTTTTTTTTTTTTTAATTTTGTATACTTTATTGATCCCCAGAGGGGAAATTGAGGGCATCCACCTGGATGGATGAAGCAGCCACGGTACGGCACTATCCCTTAACCATTCACACACACATTCACACCTAGGGCCACTTTAGAGTCTCCAATTAACCTAACCTGCACGTTTTTGGCCTGTGGGAGGAAACCGGAGAAATCCCGGAGTAAACCCACGCAGACACGGGGAGAACATGCAAACTCCACACAGATCACTGTTGGTCAGGGGCTGGGATCGAACCAGGGATCCCATGGCCAAGGGTGAGTTGCTGTGCTGCCGCATGCTAACCACTGCTCCACCGCACCGCATATGACCATGACAAAGGCACAAACGCTCACCTGGCACACCGACGGATGCGGATATGGTCCTCCAAGCGTTTGCTTTCAAATTTTGATCATGATATCCTTTTAGTGTCAGATCAGAGAGTACCGGGTTGTTTGATGCAGCAAAGTTAAGCCTCTCCGAACTGGTTGAAAACCCCCTGTAATGTTATTTGTAGTGGTGTTGGATGATTAAAAGTTCTAATCACGATTAATCGTTTGGAACGTTGAGTTAATCGCAATTAATAACGCGTTGACTGCGTGTTCTTCCATTTAGTTACAGTGTACCTTAAGTTGGTGATTTTTCGAGTTTCTCATACTGTTATAAACATGGGAGTGGACAAATATGCTTGCTTTCTTCACCTGCAGGCTTATTAAAGCTCTCAGCATATCCAAAATGACAAAACTATCCAGAATATTCTCCAGAAAATTCTCAAAAGTACTACCACATGTGCAAAAAACAACAGAATGCCAGGGCTCAGTAACGTCACTGCAACACAACTACACTCCCATAGCAAACATCCACCAGCCGAACACAAGTCAATGGACCTCGTGTGTCACAACAGACACAATTTCCCTTTTAATAGAAAAATTGTAAACATAAACAACTATCTCACCCATGATGCCACCAACCACGCAGCAAAAACAGGGCGTGGGAGTGAGTGGACATTACGAACACAGCTTGAGAATTTTAGACTGCTACTCACCTACTGACAGTTGGACCCAAAGCTATGAAGGTAAAACAGGTGGAGTGTCTGTCCTCAGCTGCTGGCAGCCGCTACATCCATAGCACAAAGCTGTTTACTGCTAGCTGGCTTCAAAAAAATAACAACCGGCATCCAGGCAAGGTTTTGGAGGAGGCTGTGACAATTATCCAGGTGAGAGCTCCGACAGATAACCTTGTAAACTTAAACATGACAGCGTTTTGGGGATTTCCATGGCAGTGATCCAGTTTGCTTGACTTTGCAATGTCTGCATGGCGCGCGCAGTGTCTGTGACTACCCAGAGCGGCTTCCGTAGTTCCGTATGGAGTGCAGTTCAGGCCAAAAAAGTACTGTTCGTGCTTTCTGCCTTTAACCACGATCACAAAATTTGTCACCGTTAACGGGGGCGAAGCATTAACGGGCGATTAACGCGATAACGCCAACACCACTAGTTATTTATTTATTTTTTCTAGTAATTTATTTTTATTTCAATTTATGTTGCATTTTTGTTTGCTGTCTGGTATTTTGTATGTGTTCAATTGCTCAACTTTGCCATTTCTGTGTTGTATATTGTTATTGTTAGTAAATTTTTTTTTTAAAAAGTTCAGCCTCCCCACCATCGTCACTTACCGTTCTCGTCTTTCTGTACCGGTGTCCTATGTCCCGCCCTTCCTTAATTCTGATTAGCTGCTTAGAAAGGTCTGACATTGATAAGCGCAGGTGTACACTTGTCTGACAAGTTGAACTTTTTTTAGCCCTGAGCACCGCGACAAAAATGGCCACCGCTCAAAGCGTGTCAGCGCCGAGGGTGCTCAGCGCTGTGAGCGCTGGACTACATAGAGAATGAATAGAAAATAGTAACCCACAGCAGGAAAAACGAGCTTGGTGGACACGCACAGCAATACTTTTTCTGCAGTGTTTGGCTTCCAGGTTGCTGAGGCACATGGCCCTATGGCGTGACCATGCACGTAACTGAGTAGACGTGTCTTAAAGGGGCAGTACATGAGAAACACCAGATTAATATATAAAGTAATATTCCAAAAATTCCTGCATCCACATCGTGATTCAAATCAACACCAAAATCTAATCATCTGTTCTCCATGCCATTATACACCTTTCCTGAAAATTTCACCAAAATCCGTTCATAACTTTTTGAGTTATGTTGGTAAAAGTCCAACCAACTAACCAACAGACAAACCAACCAACACCACTAAAAACATTACCTCTGTCCTCCCTTGGTGGAGGTAAAAATAACTGAAATAACTTTCAGATGGTTCAGTTCGGGATGATCTCTGGATGTGCAGCTGTAGTCTATGTTATGTATGAGGAATGAGGGACTGGAGTCTCTTCTGTCATGCAGCGAACCAACCACACTTTATTGATAACACAGAACTAACGACCGTGCCCGCCTGACGTCACGTTAGGGGCGGGTATGGCAACACACACATACACACACTACACAACAGTCTACTCTTGTGCATTTCAGGGCAAAAGCTTTATCACACAACCGGGACACACCAGAAAAATTTTGACCACTGACAAGATCCATCTTATTTGCCTCTAGCTGATATCTGTCAATAGGTGAATTTTGGCCAAATCAATGTTGAGCCCATAATCTGTGCCTCCCTAGTCCAAAATGATGATAATATCTACATTTAACCTGTTGGCTGTCAAAACTGTTGCAGAAGTGTAAAGGTCTCAAAGCTAATAGTGTAATTAGGCTGTGTCAGCATTTGTCAAGAAGCTGAGGGGTTGCCAGATACCCATGTGTCGTTAATATTTTTCTCAATTTGGCAACCGTGTGTAGATTATTAAACATTTCTAACTATTAACTTTAGGACAGACAACCATTAGTGTTTTTTTGGACTAATACTATTACTAACATATGAAAAGGTAAAATTCGCACAGCTGCAGACTTCAGTTTTTATTTTGAAGTTAAAATCTCTGTTTTTATTAATCACCAGAATCTTGAGGCTTTGAAAAGAGCACTTCATTCCTTACTTACAAAAACATCAGGTCTCAGGTTAATCATAATTTAGCTTATGACATGCCTTCAAAATTAGATGAATGTGCAAACTAAAGTGACAGGCCTGTTGTGTAAGTAGTACAGGAAAAAGTAGTGAAGGAAAGAGTGGTCAGAAAAATAAATACTCAAGTCCAGGTATCTGAAAATTCTACACAAGTACAGTCAGTTTTTTGTACTTCATTTCATGCCATCTCTGGGTAACACATGTTGAAGATTATGTGCCAACAACATTGTCGTGTGCTTTCACAGGCTCCAATCTCAACGCTGAGCAACAGATCTACAACTACCACCACAGCCGTGCACAGGCGTACATCGAAAATGCATTTGGGATTCTGGCAGCCCGATGGAGGGTGTTCCGTCGGCCACTGGAATGCCACGCAGGCAACGCCGTGTGCATCGTAAAAGCTTGTGTGGCCCTGCACAACTTCCTGTCATACACTGATAATGGCAACCCACCATCCCGCAAATACATCCCAGACACCTTTGTAGATACTCCAACCACAGGCGGAGACACTCGCCCAGGAGACTGGAGGCAACTTGCCGATGGAGACACCAATCTGCTTGATCTGTGCCGGCCATCCAGCACAGAGACCACACAGACTGCCCTCGACATACGCCATAACTTTATGACTTTCTTTCAGACGCGTAGTCAAGACCAAGTTGTCAGAAGTGGTCAGATGAACCCCTGAGCTGGGGACTTTTATATTATTTTTGACCAGTGTCTATAGCACATTGGCAACTGCGAAACACCTACTGCAAAACTTGGAAAGTGCAAAAATAATTTAGCAGTCGTCGTCTGTTCCAGCATTTTGTTTCTCTCTTGTAACTGAAAATGACATATATTAAATGGAACCTTGTATATCATGTGCAATGTTCTGTGCAATAAAAACACATTTTTATAATGCAACCAGTACTCATTTTTACACTGGATTTTTTTTTTTACCTCCATATCTATCTATCTATGAAACTACCTGAAACAGTACACATGGGCCACGGCCCATTTAAAAGTCCAGCGGTTCTGCCGCCAACACTTTAGACATCTTGTGCGTCCAAATTTTTCGGCCTCCTGTGTCCACAGATCTTTAAAAAGTCTTAATTTGTCTATCCAAAATAAAGGCCTTTAATATGACTAAAAGGAAGTGGCGACTGATATGAAAGCTGTATCCCTATACAGAATGTCTATTGATACAGAAGAGTTGACAATCCGACAAAACTTTTTCAGATTGACTCCAGTGCTGCGTTTGAAATGTCCACTCTGTGGTGTAGTGAGTGTGGTGTGTGTGCTGCCGTACCCGCCCCTGGTGTGATGTCAGGCAGACACGGCCCTTGTGTATAAATAGTTTGGTTCTGAAAATAAAGGGTGAACTTGTTGCATGACAGATGAGACTCCTGTCCCTCATTTTACATGCATAACATTTGGCGACGAGGATAAAAATTATGGGAGCGTACGGGCTACCTCCGCCACTAGCACCGTTTCTAGAGTATATGGGAGAGCTGGTGATCCTGTGGCCGCAGTGGCCATGTTTGAGGATTACATCAGGGCGCTGGGCTTAAGTAGGCTCAACGGGGGACGACAACGAGCACTCCTGGCTCACAGTCTCGGTGCGGCGGGCCAAAGAATTCTCAGTACGTTGGGTGAAACAGAGTACTATGAGGATACTGTCGAGCAGCTGGCCGAGTACTTCGACGAGCAGACGAGGACCATGAAGCTGTGGGTAATGGAGCTGTTGGCACCAGGAACGGCTAAGCTAGTTAGCTGGGGGAAGCCAACGACCCATTCTGTGCCTGTGGACAGGTTAGCTGCTAAACTAACCGCGCCAAAACCAAACTATGGGCTACCAGCTAGACTTCGAAGTAGGACCGGGGCCACGAATGGAGGAGTCCCCAGTCACTGAAGATGGCGGGCCAGTCAAAGAGCTCAGCACGGTACAGGACCATAGATAGTGCTGATGAGTTGGATGGCGCGGCGTGCAGCGACAGCAAAGAGGGAGAGCAGCAGGAGTCATCCCCGCAGCTGGAGGCTAGGCAGCGAGTGAGCGGGACCATGGAAGCTGAAAACCCCAGGGAAGAACGGCGACAACCAGGCACGGAGACGATGCAGCGGAGCGCCTGGAACGAGGGTACAGAGAGCAGTGATGAAACGCCCAGGTCTGCTGGGAGCAGCGGTGAGGTGCCGGAGTCAGGAAACAACGCCGGCGAAAGCGATGCTGTGAGCCATGGGAGTGAGCAACAGCAACCTTGCGCCACGAAGATCGTGCAGTGTCTCAGTGCCAGAGCTCAAGCTGCCCTGGACGAGGGTGCCAGGTGTTATGGCGAGGCGCCCAAGGCAGCAAGTGGCGCCAACAAGCAGGCTTCGGGTTTCCCTGGAGTTTGGCCACAGGGGGCCAGAGTGTTCGGGACAACGATGGCAGCTGTGGCGGTGTTGAAAGCGGTTGGGAGCGGACCGACGAGCACGGAGAGACGGTGTGCCAGACAGCAGCACAGTGGGTCCCGAGGAATGAGGCAGTCAGTGGTGAAGAGTTACGTTTTTGCAGGAGAGGTTGGTTTTGATCCCAGAGGCAGATGGCGGCCAGGGGCGTTCAATGCTGTGGGGCTGCCCGGGACCTCCGAGCCGGTCTTATCTACAGCGGCCAGGGGCGTGCATGATTTGGAGCTGCCCTGGTGCCCCGGGCCAGTGTTACCTCTGGCTGCCGGTGGACATAGGTGTGACTTAAATATCATTATGTAGATACTGTATATCCTCTGCTGGTGTGCATGTAGGTATATATGTAGGTTATGGGATTATTTTACTTATTTTAGAGACATGGTTCAATTTAGTTATTTTTTTGTGTGTATATTTTGCAAAAAAAGGAAAAAACGGTGGTTTGAGTTATTTTTTGTGAATGTGATAGGTCATTTTCCTACAGTTCATGATTCCTTGTTCCTTAGTGCACGATCTGGGTCCTAAATTGGGGAGGGTCTTGACTGAGTGTGTGGTTTGCATTTTTGTAAGGGGGAGGGGAATTGTGGTGTAGTGAGTGTGATGTGTGTGTGGTGCCGTACCCGCCCCTGGTGTGCCGTCAGGTGGCCATGGCCCTTGTGTAAAAATAGTTCGGTTCTGATAATAAAGGGTGAAGTTGCTGCATGACAGATGAGACTCCTGTCCCTCATTTTACACACTCGTTCACTACATAGTGCACTAGATTTCAACTGACTCCCATTTAAATGTAGTGCAGTATGTAGTCAACGAGTTTTATAATACAAAGTGGAATGAATATAAGTCTTATAAACTTGAGGGTTTTTTTTCTCAAAAAGTTCAGATTAAAAAAATATTTGTGTTTTTTTTCCCACTTAAATTCTCCATCTGTGAAGTTTTTCTTTTAATGTGCAGCATTTATCATAAATTCGCAATCTGGTTAAGCATGATGTGGCTCCAGAAGCACAGGTTGCAGACCAATCCGCGTACTCTCTGTTCTTTTAATATTTTGTTTGTGAAACGAAAACAGAATGACCGAAAATAGCCGTTATATCGTTCTTGCCTTGTCAAAATAAAATTGAAATGGAGCAAAAACGACATTACGGATCTGATTCCGTTTGGCATCGTTTTCCTTTTATTTTGTTGGTCACAGCCGGAAGTGGTGATGGCAGCAGCAAAATGCCGCGATTTTCAAACAAGCCTGAAGACTAGCTGCTAAATGTCACTTTAAAATGGGGAAAATGCCCAAAGTTGCAGCATAGACTCATGCAAACATCACCATCTGATGAAAGAGGAAAAGGACCGCCAGAAATATGTGTTTATAGAGTTCCCATCAGCCAACAAAGAGGACGAAAGGAGGACGTTGTGGATCCCGAAGGCCTGAGGAGTCAGGAAAGGTTGACCTCTGTTTTGACCACTTTACAACAGGTAAGGTGGACTGATAAATTATGCTTCTATTACTTTCTTCTCTTTTCGGATTAGTTTGGGCTCCACATGTCAACTCAGTGATTACTGAGATGATGCAGGTTTCCAGCAGTTTTACTATGACTGTAGTCTCTTAGATTTTATATGATATTTAGAGTTGATATTTGCATTCTGGGTGATTCTAAGGTGTTTGTACTTGATTGTCTTTTGTATTTTAATATGTCCCACTTTAGAAAGTGATGTTTTGTGAGGGCAAAAGGAGGATGTTGTGGACAAATGGATACCAAAGGCCTGAGGAGTAATGAAAGGTTGACGTGACCCATCTCTGGTACGTCTTGTTATAGTTATGGAAGACAGATTGTTAAGGTCCATTGGTCCAAAAATTAGGACCAAATTAATTAGCCCTAAATTAATGGACTGTTTTTCTTTGAAAATTAAGATTGCATTTATGTCTCATCCATCATAGGGACACATTAGTTAAACATGATATTTACGGCAGACATGACATAAGACTCCAATTTAACTTTTATTGACCATATTATTAAGTATATATACATGAATACACTAAATGCAAAGAGTGTACATATGTGGCATGGTGGATGAGAAGGGAGGATGTCACGTCGAATGGTTGAGCTGCAGTAAACATTTATTTGAGGGCTGGTTTGAACTGCATAGAACCATTTTTAACAATTAGACTTTAGGACCAATGAGCCTTCAGAATATTGACTGACTCTTCACCCAAATTGTACTTTCTATTATTAGTATAAAAGAGTCACTAATTTACTGAATTGTGTTTTTACTATTGATGAGCAATGAGTTCAAGAAATATATCGAAAAATAATAAACCAATAAATGAAAAATTTCAAAGAAATTTCTTTTAAAAGGTTACAAATTTACAAAATAAGTACCAGGTGTATGAAAAAACTCACAAAATGCAGAGAAAATCACAAATTTGAACTGGGAGCCCCAAGTCTATCAGAATACAGGTGGAAATTTGAGAGAGAAAAATGACAAATCCTTAAGAAAAAAATATATAAATTCACAAATTTAGGGGGAAAAAAACCCTCAAACAAGTCAGTAAATTTATTACTAAAGTAATGTTTTTAGTTGATACTTTCTTACTAATGTTTTTGGTGACTACTCAGACTTGAGTAATTATAAATTACATGAACAGTTTCTGACTACTGTACCCACCTCTGTATATGGCAGTTATCAAACATCTTTGATCAGTTCTCTCTTTCAGAAATCATATCCCACCAGAATACCAGGAACCATGAAGTCCTTCACTGTCCAACAGCCACACAAGTCAGTAAAGGTTATTTTCTATTCTAAACATTCAGCTGAGCAGAGGAGGTAATGTACATTAATCACTATGATTTTTTTTTAATCCAGCAAACGTCTGTGTGATCCGTGACGACTACATCTGACGTGGAGCTGAGAACTGCAGAGACCAGGGAACTAGTCTGGGTGTGAATGGTGTCCACATCCACTGGTTCTGAGACGGAAGCACCTTCTCCTTTCTTCTTTAAGACCCACATTGACGTTTTACATGTTTACAATTTCAAGTCATAAAAAAAGTCTAATTTAACTGTGTTAACCTTTTTAAATAACCACTCATTCACATGTTTCCACAACTGTGAGCTGCACCTCAGTTCATCAGTTCTTTATGCATTTATTTATGACAAGACACAATCTGGTATTTCCAAAAATTGTTTTGTTTTTTTTTGTTGTTGTAAATTATTAAATAAAAGGTTTATCTCAAGTACTTTATCTGTATTCACTTGTTTATAATCATTAATATCCACGGCAGGTTTGGGTAGAATACAAGTTATATTTGTTCAGAACAGTCAGACATTGGCAGTGATGCATACACATGTTGCCAGAAAAGGTTCTTGTACTTGTAGATCCTTTGACAAAACAGTACTTAGATGAGTAACTTCATTGCAGGATACTTTCTACTCAAGTACATGTGAGGATAAAACTACTTTTACTCAAGTACCTTTGGTCACAGTCACTAAATTTTAATTTCACTGATTTGAAAACTGATTAGAAATGGGCCTGTTTAAAATGACTGATTCGTCTCACTAGAAATTACTGCATCGTTGGTCATTTTAGTAAATTTATAATCTGGTTTAGCTGAGATGGTGTTATTATTGTTCCTCTATTCCAACTACAAAGAACAAGTAATTTAAAGTTAGATTTAAAAAGTTACAAATTTATGTGAAAAGTTTATATGTAAAATGTTACAAGTTCATGTTTTTAAAAAATCATATAAGACAGTCACAAATTTGACAAAGTGATACATTTAAAAGAAAAAAGGTTTGAAATGTAGAACTGCTAATTTTTTAAGAAAGTAGAAAATGTATGTTACAAAAATCTAATTTGCAGTATGTGGAAAAATTCTGATTTATAGGATAAAAGTTGTATATTCAAAAAAGACAAATTACATGAAAAGCCTCACAAATTTAGGAGAAAAAGTCTGCAAATTTAGAACCGTCATTACTGCTACAGCAACTTTTTTACTGAATACTTTCATCCTCACCTTTTCTGGCGACAACTCATATACCTGAACAATTCCAATAACAGTAGCATTACTGGAGAACAATTTCTGGCTTCTCTACCCACCTCTGGTTTTAAGCAAAGATGTAGATAGAAAATTAACAAATAAGAAAATGTATTTTGCTGTCCTGTTAAATTTTATTATAACAATTAAAACAGGGAGAAGAGTGCACGGTGGTGGTGATGACAGTGTGAGTCCTGGTCGCGCTGATGGTGTGAAACCTCCTGAACAGGATGAAGTGAAGGACCAGGGATCTTCTCCGCTGTCCTCTGTAAACAGAAATGATTTTAGGTCACAGCATGGTCTCTTTCCTGGACTGGAACTTTAACATTGAAGACACTGAATTTCACTGGGGATGGTTGGGGTCATGAACTGGTTCTCATCAGTCTGGGACAAGTGGTCCACACTGTCTTCAGTTTCCACATGATGAAGATCTTTTATCAGACACACAGAGAAATAGAACATTAAACCATAGTACACTATGAAGTCTGTTTTTCTGAGTTTATTACTTTGCATGTTTAAGTTTGCGAAGAGACTATAATAAATAAAGCTGTTTACTGTGGAGACAGATGATAGTCATATAAAAATGATTATTTGTATATTAAATTAGTTTTATGGAAGAAAAAAATTAAAGCTGTAACACTTAGAAGACAAGACAAAAACATTACTTTCTAAAGCGGGACATATTAAAATACAAAAGACAATCAAGTACAAATACCTTAGAATCACCCAGAATGCAAATATCAACTCTAAATATCACATAAAATCTAAGACACTCCAGTCATATTACAGTAAAACTGCTGGAAACCTGCATCATCTCAGTAATCACTGAGTCGACATGTGGAGCCCAAACTAATCCGAAAAGAGAAGAAAGTAATAGAAGCATAATTTATCAGTCCACCTTACCTGTTGTAAAGTGGTCAAAACAGAGGTCAACCTTTCCTGACTCCCCAGGCCTTCGGGATCCACAACGTCCTCCTTTCGTCCTCTTTGCTGGCTGATGGGAACTCTATAAACGCCTGTTTCTGGCGGTCCTTCTCTTCTTTCATCAGATGGTGATGTCTGCATGAGTCTATGCTGCAACTTTGGGCATTTTCCCCATTTTAAAAGTGACATTTTAGCAGCTAGTCTTCAGGCTTGTTTGAAAATCTCGGCATTCTGCAGCTGTTACCACCACTTCCGGCTGTGACCAACAAAATAACAAGAAAACGACGCCAAACGGAATCAGATCCGTTATGTCGTTTTTGCGCCATTTCGATTTTATTTTGACAAGGCGAGAACGACATAACGGCTATTTTCGGTCGTTCTGTTTTCGTTTCACAAACGAAATATTAAAAGAACGGAGAGTACAGGGATTCAGACGCCAGCCTTTGGTCTAATATTCACGCCCACCTCCTCCTGGGTCCCTGGCAGCAGGCTGCGACCCTCACCTGGTACCTGCCGGTCAGGAGCTGGTTCCGGGATGGCGTGCACAGAGGCTGGACGTAGTAGTTCTCCAAGCGGACCCCTCCGGCCGACAGCCTGTCCAGGTTTGGAGTCTTGATCTCCGAGCCATGATAGCCGACGTCGTACCAGCCGAAGTCATCAGCCAGGATAAAGACGACGTGAGGCTGCTGAGAAGCTAAAACCACCGAGAAGTTTACGGTGATCGCCAGTGTGATGAACTGAAGAGCCGTCCGACGTTTAAAACCTTCCGTCATCTTTTACAATACTAGTAAACCATTAATTACAGAGGCGGTTTTACTAAGTTAACGAGGAAGTATGTCAGGCTACTTGTAGCAGAACAAACAGAAAAGTTGCAAATCTAACGAAGAGTTTTATGGGTAAAAATGTCATAATTCTAACCAGAAGTTACAGCATGAACGTTAAACCACATGTAGCCATCGCTTCCCTGTTCCGCAGATTGAAAACAAACACCTACAGAGGAACGGGCGTATCGATACGAGAGTATCGATACTTTGATATAGCTGGGTCAATACTTTTTAAAATATCGCGATACCACTATGTTAATACAAACGTGCAATTTTTTTTTTTCCACTTCTGGGAGTTTTAGGCAGTACATTTATGTGTGGAAACCGGTGAAAAACCAGCCCAAGCATATTTTAAAGCGGGTCTGCCGTGTCACATGATTATGGCAGCCTATCAGATGTCAGAGCCGAAGACTCACTGCGCAGCCAAGATGTCACTCCCCTGCAGAGTGAGCTCAGCAGCGTCGGGGACGGCAGAAATGTTACACCATTCATCCAAATTCTATGGTGATACTAAGCAGCATGAAATTTGAAAAATAAACTAAATAAGCACTATTTAGGTTTGTAAAATAATATTGTAAAAATAAATAATAAAATTAAAAAATGTTGCATTGTGAAAAAATTACACATATATGAATGGTGAAACATTTCAGAAGTAAAAAATACTTGAATCCAGTTGAGAATCTTCATCAAATTAAGAAATTGAATTAATTTTGCATTCATTTTTTTAAATTTTTATTATAATTGAACAAAAATCATTTTATTTTTATTTACTTTGTTCATTGTTCTGTTTTTTATTGTATTGTATAAGCATTTCTTTCAAGTATTTATGTTCATGAGTTTTATTCATATTTCATATTGCTCTTGCAATAAAGTTGTTAATGAAACTGCAATTGTGATTTGGGGCAAAAAGTATTGGTATCGAAGAAAAAGTCCCATAAATTAATGGTATTGTTGTGACACTAGACATAGCAGGTGGACATTCTCTCACACCCAGAAGCAGGAAGGGGGGAAGAACAATGGACTGAACGGGGAAGCCCCCCAGTGGGGTAACTAGACCAGACTACGAGGCGCCTTCGCCCCCTGCTGCCCCAAGCTGCAGCATGTAGCGCAGGGAGGCGACTGTATTGTGGAATGTAACAGGTGTTATGATAATCGTGCCACACATTTCCTTTGTCATACCCATGCATAATGCGCCAGCCCCAGTTTCTATGCGGAGGTAATAAAGCTATATAAACAGAATGCAGAGAAACTGGGGAGGCTCTTCTACAGAACTTGGCCCCAGCAGGCCATGCTGGGAGCCACAGGCTGTACATATATGGCGCCTTCATGGCTTGCCGCGTCATTGGGATTCGCCTATCAGGCGCTTTCCAATGTCAAGTCAAATTCCTCGTATGTTTACCTGTTGTTTACTTGTAAATGTACTTGGCAATAAACTTTATTCTGATTCTGATTCTGATTATATGTTAGAGGGAATAAAGACACTGTGTCGTCCTATGCTCGTGCCTCACCTCCACGTTCTTCCCTTTTACCCTCTACATTGGTGACCCAAAGTGAGATGGACCGTCTACTCCCTTTCACCGTGCTGTGGACTCCGGAGTACCAAGGATTGCCTGCATCCTTCTCATCCACACTGGAGCGTGCGTGCCTGTTCCTCTCTCCACGATGGTGACCTCAAGGGCTGGAGAGAGCGTGCGGCATGGGGACCAGGACACACCAGGATCAGCGAGACGAGCACCACACAGAAACAGCCTGAAAGGGGAAGATCGGTGCCATCTGCGGATTTGAATCAAGCTCCCTGACCCTGACTTCATCTCCCGACAGCGGAGTTTCGGCACACAGAAGTCCCGTGCGCACACCGCAGGATTACGAGAACAGCGCAACTTAAAGCTACATGGCCACGGCGCACGCCACGCACCAGGGACAAACCGGCTCCTAGAACTTATACATCGTCCTCAGCCGCTGCACATTCCCGGGGAACATGGCCGATCGCCATCCTCAAATCCTTTAGGCTTTGCGCATCGCACCTACAGCAGCCCGGTAGCCTCACCCACAGGACTTGTATTTGTTTCTCAGCCACTGCACATCCACGGGGAATTAAGCCTTCCCCCCCCCCCCACGGACTGACATGCCCTCCGACACACTTCACCAGCAGAACAGTTTAACCGGAGCGGTAACCCCCCGCTGCAGCCACCATGGCCGCCGACTTGAGCCCAAAGGACTGGGGGGTTACAGCCCCTTCTGGGTGTTTTGGGGGGGGGGGGGCTGTGTGGTGACACTAGACATAGTGGGTGGATATTCTCTCACACCCAGAAGCAGGAAGAGGGGAAGAACAATGGACTGAACGGGGAAGCCCCCCAGAGGGGTAACTAGACCAGAATACAAGGCGCCTTCTCCCCCTGCTGCTCCAAGCTGCAGCATGTAGCGCAGGGAGGCGAATGTATTGTGGAATGTAACAGGTGTTATGATAATCACGCCACACATTTCCTTTGTCATACCCATGCACAATGCCCAGCCCCAGTTTCTATTCAGAGGTAATAAAGCTGTATAAACAGAAAGCAGAGAAACTGGGGAGGCTCTTCTACAGAACTTGGCCCCAGCAGGCCACGCTGGGGGCCACAGGCTGTACATGTATGTTAGAGGGAATAAAGATACTGTGTCATCCTACGCTCGTGCCTCACCTCCACATCCTTCCCTTTTACCCTCTACAGTATCGTATCTTAAGGAAAAAAGCTGGTATTGCCCATCTACAGTTCACCAGCCAATCAGCTGACTGAAAAAAAAAACAGAGAAGCACGTGAGGTATGGAAGCCCAAACAAGTCACTATTATCAAGCGACTTATTTGGGTTCCAAGCATATGAACACTAGTTAGATCCATATACTGTCAATTTCACCTTGGCTTCTGCTGTTCATTGCAATGAATGCGTTAATGGAGCCACCATCTTGGTACAGCGTAGCCAAAAAAGTAAATAAGTAAAACCAGCCCAATAAAAAATCTTCGAGACTGCAATTTGATACCCCCCCACACACACACACAAAAGCCAAAATATCTCAAAAATCAAAAGTACAGTGATCCCTCGCTACTTTGCGCTTCACCTTTCGTGCCCTCAGTGCATCGCGGATTTTTCAGAAATATTCATCAAAAATTCAAAATTGAGAAAAAATGGGCGGGCGCTAGCAGAAGGCAGGGAGACTACATTAGAACATCAGGTATCAACACGGAGAGCCGCTCAACTCAAAATCCACCTCTCTGACCACCGCTCCACTCCTCTCCGCCCACCTCTTCACTGCTCGGGAATCTCGCAAGCTGATTGGCCGCGACGTTTTACCTCGCAAGCTGATTGGCCGAGACGTTTTACCCAGCTTCTCTCCCTGCCGACATACCCAGCGAAGGAAGACCGCATTCATTGTTCTTTATCGCTAGTCTCGCCACGTGGAACTTTTCGCTGTTCTCTTGTGCCTTTTTGTGCAAAATAGTCTTCCCGTTGAGCCACTACGCCGCCTCCTGCAGCTGCCCTCGACGATCCTGCGCCTCTAGCACCTGACGATGAGGCGTCACCTGAGGAGCAGTAAAGCTCTCATTAACCTGTGCAGTAAATCATCTTCATCTTGAGTTACGTATCTTGTTATAAAAATAAAAGAGTTCTAAAAATATATTTATGTACACTTTATTTACATCTACGTATGTATGTACACTTACACACACACACACACACGTATCATATGAGAGAGAGAGTGAGAGAATGAACGTACGTGTTATTTATGGGTGACGTCATTAGGGGTGACGCTACTTTGCGGTTTTTCACTTTTCGCGGTCGGTTCTGGAACCCATTAACCGCGATAAGTGAGGGATCACTGTACTTAAAAAATTAACACTTTGGTATAAGTGCTGCAATTTTTGTTAAACCTTTTATGCCCTTTCATTAACTTTTATACTTTTCTAAACTTTTTTTTTTTCGGCTTTTTTCACTTCAGGGAGGACCAGTGTAATTTTGTGATGCAATGACAAAGTTTCATATGCCTTGTGAAAATTGTGGATTTTGATTATTTTAAGATGGAGCAATGATGGATATAAAGTTGTATATTTACTTTATATGGGACTGTTCTACAACAGACAAGTTATCTAGGGACTTTGACACTGTCAGTAGAACTAGCTGCTGTTTGCAGAACTGTTCCAAATGCAAAATAAATAAATGTAAAAAAAAAAAAAAAAGAAAAATTGTTTGCAAATGGCAGATGCTTAGTAAGTGATTAATTAGGGGTGTAGAGGAGCTTGAAATAACGAGGCGATGTGATTCATAAACCAAAGTTTATTATCAGCTCCTCAAACAAGTCTCATCTAGGTGCAGCAGCAGAAGAAGTAAGAGAGCAAACACCTGTCCAGGTGAACGTTCCCCTCTACGTCGTCGGGGGTGTAAGTGAGGTAAAATACTTCCCCATTTCTCTCATAACAGACGCTGCCAGTGGGCATCTGTCCAGGAGCAGACTTTCCATCCAAATGTAGGGGGATTGATGAGACAACTGGATGAATATAAGCTCTACGAACTTATACTCGCACATAACAACTGGATGAATATAAGCTCTACGAACTTATACTCGCACATAACAAAAGACATGCATATCAAAAGCTGACATCCCTCACTATCTTAATCCCCTCTTTTGTCTTCGTACTCCTCCACCTGGCCCTGGGGGGTCAGGGCAACCCATCCGGTCTCCACCGCAGTGCCTCGGATGCTCTTTGATCTTCACTGGCGGTTGAGACCCTTTGTCCTTTTCTGAGGTGTGAAGTCGCTTTACATATGTAATCACTAAACACTCTCACATGCTTAAACATATGTAGGTTATGGGATATATGATTAATATAGACCACAAGGGTTTTTTTTTAATTAGCATGTGGTGGACACACAGACGTGACCTGTTTTGGACTCACATTTTAGATCAGAACAAAAGCAGAGCTTCCTTGGGATTACAGGAAGCTGCAAGAATCTTAGCTTTGGTATGCAAGGCTGGAGACTGTGGGGGGTATAATTAAAGGATTAAAGAAGGGATGCAGGGGAGACAGTGGAAGTGATATCATGGAGTGAGGATGCATTGTTACTGTCATTATAATGCAACGTAGTCTGTGATACATGTGACCTGTGAGCTGTAAGAGTCCTGATATTTAAGGACGAGAGTTTCCTGTGTGGCTCTCTTTTTTCTGCTTTCTACTTTGAGATGATGGTGATGTGAATAAAGCTGACTTGAGAGAGAACTCTGCCTCGTCATTCTCACATCTCCACACTGGTGACCCGAGACGTATCATGCAAGAGGAGAATTCCCCCGGGCCAGCCTCGTCAGGAGCCCCCAGCCAAGCGAATGCTGCCACAGTCCAGCTACCGGACTTCTGGCAGAACAATCCGCGCTCCTGGTTCAACGCGGTTGAGGCGCAGTTCAACCTCCGGGGGATATCGGTAGACGCCACAAAATTCTACCACGTAGTCACAAAGCTGGACAACAACACGGCCCAGCATGTGGAGAGCCTGATCGACCAGCCGCCGGACAGCGACAAATACGGCACGTTGAAGGCTGCACTCATCCAGCAATTCACCCCCTCGGCGGAGGAGCGTGCAGAGAGGCTCCTGGCGCTGACAGAGTTGGAAAACAACATGCCCGCAAACCTGATGGAGAAGTTGTTGAGGTTGAAAGACTCTGACGACGATCACTTCATTTTCACCCACCTTTTCCTCAGGACTCTACCGTCAGCAGCAAGAGCGACCCTGACCAGTTTGCCACTGTTGGCCCAGCGGGACTACCGCGCGCTGGGCCGAGAGGCGCAGCGGATTGTCAGCGCCACCAAGCGGCGCGCAGCCACGGCCGCTGCAGCGGAACTCGGCGAGACGACCGGAGACGACAGGGGGCCAGAGGCAGCGGTGCCAGACTCACCGACGACGGCGGCAGCAGGGGCCAGGGAACGCGGATCGGATGTCCTTTGTTTCTACCATCGCCGTTTCACAGAGAGGGCACACAAATGTGTACCACCGTGCCAGTTCAGGCGTTCGGGAAACGCCAAGACCGGGGGTCGTAGCAGCCGCGGCCCTCGGGGAGGAGAACAAGCTGCTCTACTTGTCGGACGCACGCTCGGAGAAGCAGTTCCTCGTCGACACAGGCTCCCAGTTGAGTTTCATCACACCTTCCTATGCGGACAGACTAGCTGGTTCCGGAGGTCCCCGGGTGACAGCAGCGAACGGCTCGGAGATTAAGACCTTTGGTGAGAAGACTCTGCTTCTCTCTCTACACGGCCGTACATTTGAGTGGACTTTTGTTGTAGCAGCAGTAAATTTCAATATGTTGGGGGCTGATTTTTTGTGCTCACATGGTTTTTTGGTTGACCTCGCTAACAGGCGCCTGGTTAATGCACTTTCTTTTGATTCTATCCCCTGTACAGCGCGAGTGGCCCCGCCTACAGCACAAGCCAACGTCACAGCTGCAAGCGGTAAGTTCCACACACTGCTCACTCAGTTCCCAGCACTCACGGTCCCCCCATTTTCGGCAACAGTCGCTAAACACGGGGTGGAGCATTTTATTACCACTACCGGACCGCCCGTTTTTGCAAAAGCTCGGCGCTTGGATGCAGTTAAGCTGGCCATAGCACGCAAGGAGTTCGCCAACATGGAGAGGTTGGGCATTATCAGGCGTTCAAACAGCCCGTGGGCTTCCCCGCTGCACATGGTCCCGAAAGCTGACGGATCATGGCGACCTTGCGGGGATTTCCGCAGGTTAAACAACGCTACAGCGCACGACCGCTACCCAATCCCTCATATCCAGGATTTTTCCGTTCATTTGGCAGGGGTGCGCGTTTTTTCTAAAATAGACTTGGTCCGCGGTTACCACCAAGTCCCAGTGCGCACTGAGGACATACCCAAAACAGCAGTAATAACTCCGTTTGGCCTATTCGAGTTTTTACACATGCCATTCGGACTTAAAGGGGCTGCTCAGATGTTCCAACGCATGATGGACGCGGTGCTTCGCGATCTCCCTTTCGTGTTCGTCTACTTGGACGATATTTTAGTAGCCAGCGCGTCCGAAGACGAACACGAAAAACACCTGGCCAGTTTTCCAAAGGTTGGGAGATCACGGGTTAATAATCAACCCAGCGAAGTGTCAGTTTGGGGTGGCGCAGATCGATTTTTTAGGACACCGCGTCTCCCCCGAAGGAGCAGTTCCGCTTCCTGACAAAGTGCGTGCGGTGGCAGATTTTCCCCGGCTGCAGACGGTCAGGGCATTGCAGGAGTTTTTGGGAATGGTGAATTTTTATAACCGTTTTCTCCCCCGCGCGGCGCAACTCATGCAGCCGCTGTATGCCGCGCTCAAAAAAAAGAAACCTGCGGATAAGGTTGAGTGGTCCTCGGAGCGGGACCAAGCATTCTCGGAGGTGAAAGCAGCCTTTGCAAAGGCTGCGTTGTTGGCACACCAAGACCCAACGGCCCGCATAGCGCTCACCACTGACGCGTCAGATGTGGCCATAGGGGCGGTTGTGAAGCAACATGTAGCCGGGGTTTGGCAGCCCCTCGCATTTTTCAGCAGGACCTTGCGTGATAGCGAACGTAAATACAGCGCGTTCGACAGGGAGCTGCTGGCTCTCCATTTGGCCATCCGCCACTTTCAGTTCTGGCTAGAAGGACGCTCTTTCACCGCGTTCGTTGACCACAAACCACTAACATTCGCGATGGCCAAGGTTTCTGAACCGTGGTCAGGCCGGCAGCAGAGACAGCTGGCCGCGATATCAGAGTTTACCACTGATATTTGGCATGTGGCGGGCAAACTCAATGTAGTGGCAGATTGCCTCTCGCGCGCCATGGCGGCCCCAGTCAGCGTAGGAGTAGATTACGCAGCCATGGCCGCGGAGCAGGTTGGTGACGCGGATGTGCGTGCGCTTCAGTCTGGACCAACAGGGTTAAGGCTGGAGAGCAGGGTGCTGCAAGACGGTATGCCCCCCCTAATCTGCGATGTCTCCATTGGACGGCCGTGTCCAGTAGTACCGGCCGCGTGGCGCCGCCGCGTTTTTGACTCGGTTCATTCTTTGGCGCACCCTGGAGTGCGCGCGTCGGTCAAAATGGTAGGAGAGAAATTTGTGTGGCCGAGCCTCCGCGAACAAGTTAGGGAGTGGGCAGCAGCCTGCATGGCGTGTCAATGAGCCAAAGTACACAGGCACACGAGGGCTCCTTTGGAGCCGTTTCGCATTCCGGCCAAGAGGTTCGATCACGTTCATGTGGACCTCGTGGGCCCCCTCCTGCCGTCACAAGGGTGCACACACTTTCTGACAATGGTGGACCGCACCACGCGCTGGCCTGAAGTGGTCCCGCTGGCATCAACCACGGCCGAGGAGGTGGCGCGTGCGTTTTTAACAGCTTGGGTGGCGCGCTTTGGCGTTCCATCGGATATTATGTCCGACAGAGGCCCTCAATTTGTGTCCGAGCTTTGGTCGACAATGGCCCGCGGCCTGGGGGTCACAATTCACCGCACAACCGCGTGCAATCTGCAGGCTAACGGGTTATGCGAGCGTTTTCATAGGTCATTGAAAGCGGCTCTCAGAGGGTCACTGACGGGTGCAAATTGGGTAGAAAGTTACCGTGGGTGTTATTGGGGTTGCATTCTGCGCCTAAAGAGGACTTAGAAGCCTCCCCAGTGGAGCTCGTGTTTGCGCAGCCACTCCGGCTGCCTGGGGAGTTTCTCCCAGATAACCCTGTGCCAGACGCCTCCCCGTCTCAGCTGTTGCGGAGTAACATAGAATCAAGCACGCTGCCCGGCCCCGCTCACCACAGTTTTCCGCGTGTTTTTGTGCCGAAAACCTTGAAGAACGCAGAGTTTGTTTTTGTTAGACACAATGCGCATCGAACCCCGCTGCGACCGCCTTATGACGGACCGTTCAGAGTGCTAGAAACAGGGGACAAGCAGTTTTTGCTAGATTTGGGGGGTAGGAAAGAGACAGTTGGCATAAACAGACTCAAACCCGCTTTTGTGGTGGCAGATGAGCAAGTGCTGTTGGCGAGGGCCCCGCGGCGAGGTAGACCCCCGTGGGGGCCTCCACAGAGTAATGTTTCCCCAGAACACCCACAGGTGCTGACAAAAGGTTTCCACCCCCAGACAGCAAACCCCCAGCGTGACAGCGCCGCAGAGACGTTGAATCCCAGCTACAGCAGATTCGGCAGGAGGCTGAAACCTAGACAGCATGTGGACTGATGTGTATTGATACTATCACGGCTTGCATGTTGTTATTCTCTTGTTTGTTCTAAAATGTTGGCGGGGGGGCTTTGTGTGGTGGACACACAGACGTGACCTGTTTTGGACTCACATTTTAGATCAGAACAAAAGCAGAGCTTCCTTGGGATTACAGGAAGCTGCAAGAATCTTAGCTTTGGTATGCAAGGCTGGAGACTGTGGGGGGTATAATTAAAGGATTAAAGAAGGGATGCAGGGGAGACAGTGGAAGTGATATCATGGAGTGAGGATGCATTGTTACTGTCATTATAATGCAACATAGTCTGTTGTAGAATATGTATGTGTAGTTGCCCTGGCAATGCATACGAGGCGACGTGACGTACTGGGTGCCGCTGGGGATCTCGGGGTATTCTGGCTACAGCTTGGGAAAGTAGTGGCACGCCTCTGGAGGTATACCTAAATAAAGCTCGTACTTTAGACTTTACGTGAATTCCTGTGTATCATTGACACTTCTACATGGTGTCAGAAGTCAGCCTCTGTCCAGCATGTCGCAGAACCTTCAACGGATTGATCCGCTCGTCTTTGACAAAAACATCGCAGATAACTGGGACAAGTTCAAGCGGGAATGGCGCGTTTACAGCATCGCGGGGCTAACATCAGCTAGCAAAAAGGTGCAAGCGTACACACTCCTCAACCTCGCCGGTCCTGATGCGCTGGACAAGTACGACACATTCACCTTTGAACAAGGCGAAGATCCGGAAGATCCCGACACACTGGTAAAGAAATTTGATGAAATCTGCCTTCCTGTAAAAAACGTCATTACGGACAGACATGCATTCAATACTACAGGCCAGAAACCACACCAGTCTATCCAGTCGTATGTAGCCACGTTAAGGTCTCTGGCCAAGAAATATGAGTTCGGCCCGTTACATGATGAACTGATTAGAGACAGGCTGGTGTGTGGTGTCTGCGATGACACCCTCCGCACCCAGCTACTGAAAGAAAAGAAATTGACGCTAGATGCAGCCATTGAGATGTGTGTGCTACACGAGCAGTCTGAAAAGGGCAACATGGAACTAAAGAAGGAAAAAGATGACAAAGAAATGAAAAAGGAAGGAGATCTGTGTGCAGTGCAATTCAACTTGTGCTCAAACTGTAGTGGGCAACACCCACCCAATCGCAGCAGCTGCCCAGCTTTCAATAAACGCTGCAACTCGTGCGGAAAATGGAACCACTTCTCCAAATGCTGCAGATCGAGCGGGGAGCGTAAACCCAGCACACAGCGTGGGCAGCAGCCGAGCAGACCACCCCACACCCCACGCAGAGGAGGATACGCGCACAAAATAAGCGAACTGGACACAGAGACCGCACATGACTCAGCCGAACTCTTCTACTGTGAAAGTGTGGAAACGGCTACAGAAAAGGGCGAGATATTCACCATGCTGTCGTCCTCCACCACCGGAAAACAACTGAAAGTAAAGATTGACACTGGGGCTCGGTGCAATGTGATCTCCAAAGCCACTCTTAACCACACCGACCCCAATGCGGACATCGACCACAGCTATATAATCAACCTCATGGCCTACGGAGGACAGGTAATAAGAACAACGGGCATGGCTACCGTACATCTCACATGCGGGACATTACACTTTCACGTTGTTGACAGTGATGTGAGACCTCTTCTCGGTCTCATTGATAGTGTAAAACTGGGATTTGTGAAACTGGGACCAAATGTGCATGCACTCCAACAGGGGGCGCCAGAACTGACAGAATACAGAGACTTATTTGACAACAGCACTGTAGGCAAGCTTCCAGTGGTGTACCACATGCGTCTGGACGACACAATGCACCCCACAATCTGTGCTCCCAGGCGGGTACCACTAGCAATGAAGGACAAGATCATTCAGGAGCTCAACAGAATGACCAAGCTGGAAATCATCAAACCAGTCCACGAACCCACAGAATGGGTATCTGCAATGGTGGCTGCCTGCAAGAAGGATGGCAGCATCCGGCTGTGCATCGATCCAGTCCATCTCAACAAAGCACTTCTCAGGCCACACCATCCCATGAAAACAGTCGAACAAGTGATAGCTGACATGCCGGGCACCAAAGTGTTCAGCATCCTAGATGCAAAATGTGGATTCTGGCAGGTGCCACTCAGCAGCGGGTCCTCCAAACTGACCACATTCATGACACCAGTGGGCCGGTATGCTTTCCTCCGAATGCCCTATGGGATATCGACGGGGAGTGAGGTGTTCCAGAGGTGCATGGAGCAACTCTTTGAAGGGCAGCCATGTGCAATTATCGTCGACGACATCCTTGTCTGGGGCAGCACTACAGAGGAGCATGACGCGCGTCTACGTCAGGTCATGGAGAGAGTGCGTGCTGTCAACCTCAAGCTCAACCCAGACAAATGCCACTTCAGAGTGTCTGCAGTCTCATACGTGGGGCACCTGCTCACCGACCAGGGGATCAAACCGGATCCTGCCAAGACTGCCGCGGTTCGCCTGATGCCTCCCCCAGAGGACAAGCAGGGGGTCCAGAGATTCCTCGGCATGACAAACTACCTGTCAAAGTTCATTCCAGGCTACAGCGAAGTCACAGCACCCCTGCATCAGCTCCTCCTTCAAGATGTGGACTGGGTCTGGCAGGAGCATCACACAGCGGCCTTCAACAAACTCAAGGACCTTCTCACCAGCCCCCCAGTCCTCCAGTATTTTGATGTACACCAGCCAGTGGTGCTGTCTGCTGATGCCTCTCAGCATGGTCTAGGGGCTGTCTGCCTACAAAACAACAAACCTGTGGCGTTTGCCTCCAGAGCCCTCACGGAGACGGAGGAACGCTACGCACAAATAGAAAAGGAACTCCTGGCTCTAGTCTATGCCTGTCAAAAATTCCACGACTACATATATGGCCGTCCTGTGACAGTGGAGACCGATCATCAGCCCCTCATCACCATACTGCGAAAGCCCCTCCACTCTGCATCCGCTCGCCTCCAGAGGATGATGCTGAAGCTGCAGCGTTACAACCTTCAGGTTACCTACAAAAGAGGCAAAGAACTGTATGTTGCAGACACCCTCTCACGTGCACATCTGCCGGCTGCTGACCAGACCGACAGTGCTGAGGACTACGATGTCATGACGGTGGAGGTGCTCTCCTCAAGAAGACTGGAGGAACTGAGACGTGAAGCACTGGCAGACCCTACATGCCGCCGGCTAGCTGAGGTCATCACCACAGGCTGGCCTGACTCGTCAAAGAAACTGCCTCATGATCTCAGACCATTCTACAGCATGAGAGATGAGCTCACGACGGACGATGGCCTGCTGCTTCGCGGTCTGCGCTTCATCATCCTCCACTCTTTGCGACACTACTACGTCACACAGCTGCATCAAGGCCACCCTGGCCCCGAAGCAACAAAACGCAGGGCCAGAGAGACCATGTTCTGGCCCACAATCAACCAGGACATTGAGAATGAGCTCTCCAAATGTGCTCCATGTAATGCACTGCGACCTCACCAAACAAGAGAGTCTCTGCAACTACATGATGTACCTGACTTACCGTGGGCCCTCACAGCAGCTGATGTCTTCGAGTGGGAGGGAAAAGAACACCTGGTGCTTGTCGACTCGTACTCTGGCTGGTATGAAATGGATCAGCTACCCAACACCACTAGTGCAACCATCATCACCAGGCTGAAACGGCACTTTGCCACACACGGTGCACCTCAGCAGCTCATGACTGACAATGCTGCATATTTCACTAGCAAGGAATTCCAGGAATTTGCCCACACATGGGACTTTACCCACGTCACCAGCAGCCCCCACTACCCACAGTCAAATGGGTTAGCTGAAAGGGCCGTTCGTTCAGCCAAACACCTGCTGGAGAAATGTGCACGTGATGGTACAGATGTCTATGTGGCCCTACTCAACATACGGAACACACCAAGAGATGGACTGCCCTCGCCAGCACAGCGCTTGCTGTCTCGGCGCACAAAGACCCTCATTCCCATGACCAAAGCAATGTACCTACCCAGGGTGCAAACACAGGTGCAGGCTGCTCTCACACACGCAAGGCAGCGACGCAAGGCACACTACGACAAATCAGCCAAACGCCTAACACCACTGCAAACAGGGAACACGGTCAGGATGCAGACGGCCAGGGGATACGACCGGCTCGCAGTGGTCACAGGAGCTGCAGCACAACCCAACAGCTACCAGGTCCAGGTCGGGGATGCCACATACACAAGGAACAGGCGTCATCTGCTACTCACCCCGGAGACCTACACCCCTCATACACCAAGCCTCCCATCCAGCACCACTCCAGACCGACCAGCGGATCCACAGCCTGTCGCCGCCCAGCCAGAGACGGCCCCAGCCCAGGAAGGTGTGATCATAACCCGCTCAGGAAGAATATCGAGGCCCAACACCCTCTACAAAGACTACACCACCTAGACACTTCCATTCACTCACTGACTCACTCACCCTCTTACTCACCTAAAAAAAAAAAAAAAAAAAAAAAAATGGTCTACAGTACAATGTGTCACTGTACAATGTCACTGTTCATTCTTCATGCACGTTACGTTGATGAATGTGAAGGTTTACAATATAAAGGTTCCTACCTCTAGATTCCTTACTCACGTTAAGTTAATGAATTTGTAATTTGTGTTCCACCTCTATACTTCATATTCAGGTTAAGCTGGCGAATTTGTGTTATTGAGACTTTGAAATTTTTAATATAGTTGAATATTGTCATTCTGGCATTCCTAACCTCCCCTCATGTGCCTTACCCTAATAGGAGCACTTAGGCTGTTCTTCACCTGTCAAAACTGCCAACCTACCCTGTTTGTTATACTTTATTGAGAGGGGGGATGTAGAATATGTATGTGTAGTTGCCCTGGCAACGCATACGAGGCGACGTGACGTACTGGGTGCCGCTGGGGATCTCGGAGTATTCTGGCTACAGCTTGGGAAAGTAGCGGCACGCCTCTGGAGGTATACCTAAATAAAGCTCGTACTTTAGACCTTACGTGAATTCCTGTGTATCATTGACACTTCTACATCTGTGATACATGTGACCTGTGAACTGTAAGAGTCCTGATATTTAAGGACGAGAGTTTCCTGTGTGGCTCTCTTTTTTCTGCTTTCTACTTTGAGATGATGGTGATGTGAATAAAGCTGACTTGAGAGAGAACTCTGCCTCGTCATTCTCACATCTCCACAAGCACACCATACCTGGGACAAAATATGTTGCATAGTTGAATTAAAGTCAATAAGAAGGCTAAAAGTAGGGCACCTCACAATGAAAGACAAGTTCATTCATTCATTCATCTTCCGTTTAATCCTTTTCGGGTCACGGGGGGGCTGGAGCCTATCCCAGCATCTTTGGGCGAGAGGCAGGGTACACCCTGCACAGATTGGCAGTCCATCGCAGGGCCAACACAGAGAGACAGACAACCATTCACTCTCACAGTCATACCTAAGGACAATTTAGAATCCCCAGTTTTGATGCCAATTAACCTAACTTGCATAGAACATGCAAACTCCACACAGATCACTGTTGGTCAGGGGCTGGGATCGAACCCAGGATCCCTGGCCAAGGGTGAGTTGCTGTGCTGCCGCAGTGCTAACCACTCCGCCACTGCGCCGCCGAAAGACAAGTTACTGAAGCAAATTATTTTTTTAATAGTTTTAGCTTATGTAGAAAAAAAAATCAACTTAGTATCTCATAATTATGAGATAGCTAATGGCCCTTTTCCACTAGCACCTACTCAGTCCCACTCGCCTCGACTCTACTCGGTTTGTAGGGTTTTCCATTAGTACCTAGTACCTGGTACTAGGTACTATTTTGGTACCTACTCCAGTGAGGTTCCAAGCATGCTGAATCAAGCTGAAAATGTGATGTCAACAGATTGCAAGCCACTTTGGCCAGGGCCTAATGTCAGTGGATGAGAGCGATATCTTCAAGATTCAAAACTGCCATTTGTAAATTCAGCCATGAGTTTTTATTATTTCTGTGATAATAAGATAAATGGCTACACTCAACAACGTGGTTCAACAATGAGGTGCAGAGTCTTCTGTGCTTGGTGGCTGACGAGAGAATCCAGAGGGAGCTATGGAGCTGAAAAGCTCATAGGCTGAAAAGTTCTTGTAGTGGTCAGATTTGACCAGATGTGGTGTATTTTTCAACAATTTCCCCTTCGGTCCACACACTTCTTCCATTGATGTTGCAGCGCTTGGATCCCATCCATTCATCCATCTTCTTTCACTTATCCCATTGCTTGAAAAATAAACTACATTTGGTCAAATTTGACAACTAAGAATTTTTCAGCCCCATCATCGGTGAAGCAACCCAAAATGAAAAAGTACACCAGAAGGTCTCCAAGCTGATGGCTGCTCATGGGGAAGATGGTGAGTGTTTTGTGATTTTAAGCATCTTTTATGTTATTTATCTCATTGGTGGCAAGCTCACTTTGAACAAACAAGGATATTGCCGTTGTCTCCTGTATGCAGACAACGAGCTAGCTAGCCATCAATGCTAACTCCGTGCTTTTCTTGTATTTTGCACTTGCTGTAATACTGCCGTGGCCAAAATTGTTGGTACCCCTCTGTTAATGAAAGAAAAACCCACAATGGTCATAGAAATAACTTGAATCTGACAAAAGTGGTAATAAATAAAAAGTCTATGAAAATTAACCAATGAAAATCAGACAATGCTTTTGAATTGTGGTTCAACAGAATTACTTTAAAAAACAAACTCATGAAACAGGCCTGGACAAAAATAATGGTACCCCTAAAAAAGATTGAAAATAATGTGACCATAGGGACATGTTCAACCAAGATGTGTCCTCTATTTAACATCACAGGTGTCTACAAACTTGTAATCAGTCAGTCGGCCTATTTAAAGGGTGACAAGTAGTCACTGTGCTGTTTGGTGACATGGTGTGTACTGTGGGGAGCCTTGAATAACGAAACTGAATTGCATTTAATTCAAGTTTATTTCAAGCAACCATTCCCACAGTCTGCTCTCATTCTTGAGCAGCGAACAAAGAGGAGGAAACACACCAAAGTCCTCACCTTTAAACATTCTCACATAAAGGAATCTCCCTCGCAGGGGAGGTCACACATCTCCATCATAATCCCTTTATTCACATTCATAATCCCTTTATTTACATTACTCCCCCCTCTCTCCTCTCGAGCCTCAGAGGTCAGGGAGTCTTCTGTCCACACCTATGTCTTCTCTCACTGTCCTCCGCAGGGGTCTCAGACTCTGCGTCTCCTTCATCGTGAGGTTAGATCACATATGCATATGTCCAACATGTACGTGCACAACTACACAGCCATATAACCCCTCCCAAAATGATGAAGAACGGACTATTCCCTAAAATTCAATAACATCTTACTGACTACTGTATAATCAACATCAACATTCAGTCTGTGCGCCGCCTGGGCTTCAACCGTCTGCCGAATCTGCTGTGAGTTGGCCCCGCCTTGCCTGCGGCGCCTTTCTGCTCCGGCTCTGTTGACTGAGGAAGAGAGTGATTATTTGCCCCCTGCGGGGGCCTGCCTCATCGAGGCGCCCTTGCGACCGGTACAGACCCGTCCTTCATGACAAAAGCAGGTTTTAGTCTGTCAATACTGACTGTCTCTTTTCTGTCTCCAAAATCTAGCACAAATTGCTTATCACCTGCCTCCAGCACTCGAAATGACCCTTCGTAAGGTGTTTTGAGTGCTGCTTTTAGGGCTTCGCACCTGACAAAAACGAACTCGGCATTTTTCAAAGCCTTGGGGACAAAAACTCGTGGAAAAGCGTGATGAACCGGACCCGGAAACGTGTCTGCTCCCGTGCCAACTAACAGTCCCAGAGCCGGGAGAGGTGGGGGCTCCGGGTGCTCTGGTAAAAACTCGCCTGGCAGCCTAAGAGGTTGTGCGAATACCAGCTCCGCTGGGGAGGCGTCTAAGTCCTCTTTGGGCGCAGAATGCAACCCTAATAAAACCCATGGTAGTTTATTTACCCAATCTGCCTTCAAAGACCTATGAAAACGCTCGCATCAACCATTAGCCTGAGGGTGGTAAGCCGTAGTGCGGTGAATTTTGGCTCCCAAGCCGTTGGCCATCGCTGACCACAGCTCAGAGACGAATTGAGGTCCTCTATCGGACGTGATGTCCGACGGAACCCCGAAGCGCGCCACCCAAGCCGTTAAAAAAACGCGAGCCACCTCCGCGGCCGTGGTCATCGCCAGCGGGACCACTTCCGGCCAATGTGTGGTTCGGTCCACCATTGTCAAAAGATGCGTGAACCCCTGTGATGCCGGTAGGGGGCCCACGAGGTCGACGTGCACGTGGTCGAACCTTCTGGCTGGAATTCGAAACGGTTCTAATGGGGCTCTTGTGTGCTTGTGAATTTTGGCCCGTTGACAGGAAATGCAGGTTTTTGCCCATTCCTGCACGTGCTTGCGCAGGCACGGCCAAACAAACTTTTCCGCTACCATTTTCACCGACGCGCGCACCCCCAGGTGCGCCAGTGAGTGGACCGAGTCAAAAACACGGCGGCGCCACGCGGCCGGAACCACCGGACACAGGCGCCCCGTCGACACATCGCAGATCAGGGGGGGCATACCGGTTTGTAAACACTTGCTCTCCAGCCTTAACCCTGTTGGTCCAGACTGGAGCACGCGCACATCTGCGTCCGCCCCCTGGTCCGCTGCCATGGCTGCGTAATCTATACCCACGTGCACCGGGGCTGCGCGCGCCACTGCGCCGCTCTCCTGCGGCGCGGTCACGGTGGCCCGTTCTGCCTCTGCGCGTGGTGGAGTCGTGACCGTGCGCGAGAGACAATCTGCTACTACATTGAATTTGCCCGCAACGTGCCTAATGTCAGTGGTAAATTCCGAGATCGCGGCCAGCTGCCTCTGCTGCCTGCCTGACCATGGGTCTGAAATTTTGGCCATGGCGTATGTGAGCAGCTTGTGGTCCACATAAGCGGTGAAGCACCGTCCTTCCAGCCAGAACTGGAAATGACGAATAGCCAAATGCAGCGCCAACAGTTCTCTGTCGAACGTGCTGTATTTTCGCTCAGCTGCGCTTAAGGATTTGCTAAAGAAAGCCAACGGCTGCCAAACTCCGGCGACCTGTTGCTCAATAACGGCCCCTATGGCTAAATCTGAAGCGTCTGTCGTCAGCGAGATACGTGCTGCTGGGTCTGGGTGGGCCAGGAGCGCAGCGTCAGCCAAGGCTTTTTTAACCTCTGTGAACGCACACTCCTGCTCCGGGGACCATTCGACCGCCTGGGTTGGTTTTTGCTTTTTGAGCGCGGTGCGGCGGCATGAAATAATGCGGCGTTGTTGGAGGTTTTAAGTAGAGTTTTATTATCATACCGCCGTCACAAGCTCCGCTCCCGGCGCCGTGCATGAGCGCCGGTGAGCGAGCCCACGGCTCTCAGAGAAGGAGAGGAGAGGCGGACACGTGTGTGTGTCTACCAGTTGCAGGATCAGAGTGAGAGAGAGAGTTTGCGTTACAGAGTTGCAGCATATACATGTATACTCGACCACAACAATACATCAAAAGGACATACCCCAGCAGTTGGTATGATCAAAGAGATAACAGAACAGGCATAAGACATTTGCATTTGACAGACATATTGATCTCAGTCCCTAGGTCACAGTGAGGACAGGACGCATGAGCACAATGCATGAAAGGCAACATTAACATCACAGAAGTGAGCCAGACGAAACGCGTCTGCCTGTAGACATTAATACACATTACACTGTTCTGTTATTTGCTCTAGCCGAGCGCTGTGTTTGACCAGTCTGTTTGTGGAGATTTACCTCAAAGCACATCTACATATGTAAGATGCTCAGAAGAAGCACAGTAAGGACAAGATGCATGAACACTTTAACTTCACGGCTGTAAACGCAGCATGCAGCGGAAAAACCCAGGAGTGCGAGCTGACTGTCTCTGTGTTCTGTCTGTGTGTTGTGGGGGGTTGAATTAACCCGCTACACGCGGCATATAACGGTTGCATGATTTGAGCTGCGTGGGGCAGGAATCGGTTATAAAAATTCACCATCCCCAAGAATTCCTGCAGTGATTTGACCGTTTGTGGCCGGGGAAAATCCGCTACCGCGCGTACTTTATCTGGTAACGGAACCGCTCCCTCTGGGGAGATGCGGTGACCCAAAAAATCGATCTACTCGACGCCAAACTGGCACTTGGTTGGGTTAATTATTAAGCCGTGCTCTCCTAGCATCCTAAAAACTGCTGTGAGGTGCGTTTCATGTTCGTCCTCTGAAGTACTCGCGACCAAAATGTCGTCGAGGTACACAAACACGAAAGGGAGATCACGTAACACGGCATCCATCATCCGCTGAAACGTTTGCGCCGCCCCTTTGAGACCAAACGGCATGCTTAAAAATTCGAAAAGTCCGAACGGGGTTATTACCGCTGTTTTAGGAATGTCCTCCGGTTGGACTGGGACTTGGTGATAGCCGCGAACCAGATCAATCTTTGAAAAAATGCGCGCCCCCGCCAGGTGCACCGAAAAGTCCTGAATGTGCGGGATGGGATAACGATCGTGCGCCGTAGCATTGTTTAGCCTGCGGTAATCACCACACGGTCTCCAGGAGCCATCGGCTTTCGGGACCATGTGCAGCGGCGAAGCCCACGGGCTTTTTGACCTACGAACGATGCCCAGCCTCTCTAGGCTGGCGAACTCCTCGCGCGCAATGGCGAGCTTAACTGCATCCAAGCGCCGAGCCTTTGCAAACACGGGAGGGCCAGATGTAGGGATAAAATGCTCCACCCCGTGTTTCGCGACTGTCGCTGAAAAAGTGGGCACAGTGAGCGCTGGAAATTGGGTGAAGAGTGTGTGAAACTTACCACCTGCTGTAGCGACATGGGTCTGTACTGGTGGCGGGGACACTCGAGCTGCACAGGGGAGAGAGTAAAAAGAGAGTGCATTTACCAGCCGTCTATTAGCAAGATCAACTAACAGATTGTGTGAGCACAAAAAATCCGCGCCCAACATGTTGAAACTCACCGCCGCTATTACAAAAGTCCATTCATATGTGCGGCCATGTAAGCATAAAGGCAAGGTCCTTTTCCCGTAGGTGTTGATGCTCGAGCCATTCGCCGCCGTAGCTTCGCTACCGCGGGGTCCAGCCACCCGGTCCGCATATGTTGGGGTGATGAAGCTCACTTGGGCTCCGGTGTCTATGAGGAACTCTCGTCTGGAGCTCGTATCCGTGATGTAGAGCAGCTTGTTGCCTTCTCCAAGAGTCGAAGCTGCTCGCGACCCCCGGTCTTGCCGTTTCCCGAACTCTTGAAGTTGCAGGGCGGCACGCACCTGCGTGCCCTATCAGCGAACCTCCGATGGTAAAAGCAGAGATCCTCTCCTCCGCTGTGTCGGGGCCGCACCTCTGCCACCGGACCATTGGCTCCACCTCGTCGCGGCCGTGCTGCTGCCGTCGTTGGCCAGCCTGGGTCTGCCGCCTCTGGCTCCCCGCTGTCTTGGGTTGCCGCAGTGGTTGCCTGCCCGCCGCAGGCGTCCAGAATCCCATCTGCTTCCTGGGCCAGCTCCTGGAACTCCTCCAGGGTGTGACACTTCTTGCCGGCCAGCGTGCTTCTCGCATGCGTCGGGAGGTTGGAGAGGAAGATGAACTGGAAAAGGAAATCATCGTTGTCCGACCCTCTCAGCTGTATCATATCCTCCATCAGGGCGCTCGGCCTGTGTCCTCCTTGGTCTAGCAAAGACAGGATCCTCCTCGCCCTCACTTCGGCCGAGGGGGTGAAAAACTTAATGAGGGTGGATTTCAGCTTGTCGTACCTGCCGGTCGCGGGTGGCTGCCCCACCAAGCTCTGCACGCACCGAGCTGTGCTGTTATCCAGTTTAGCGATGACATGGTGGAACTTAGTGTCATCCACCGTTACTCCTGCGAGCGCGAACTGCGACTCCGCTTGCAGGAACCACGACCGTGGGTTATCCTGCCAGAAATCAGGCAGCTTGACGGCCACTGCGCTCGCCAGCTCTGAACTCTGTGAGTCCGGGACCCTGAGACCTTCACCGGTCATTCTCAACGTCGTCGGTCACCAATTGTGGGGAGCCTTGAATAACGAAACTGAATTGCATTTAATTCAAGTTCATTTCAAGCAACCATTCCCACAGTCTGCTCTCATTCTTGAGCAGCGAACAAAGAGGAGGAAACACACCAAAGTCCTCACCTTTAAACATTCTCACATAAAGGAATCTCCCTCGCAGGGGAGGTCACACATCTCCATCATAATCCCTTTATTCACATTCATAATCCCTTTATTTACATTACTCCCCCCTCTCTCCTCTCGAGCCTCAGAGGTCAGGGAGTCTTCTGTCCACACCTATGTCTTCTCTCACTGTCCTCCGCAGGGGTCTCAGACTCTGCGTCTCCTTCATCGTGAGGTTAGATCACATATGCATATGTCCAACATGTACATGCACAACTACACAGCCATATGTACCACACTAAACATGGACCAGAGGAAGCAAAGGAGAGAGTTGTCTCAGGAGATTAGAAAGAAAATTATAGACAAGCATGTTAAAGGTAAAGGCTATAAGACCATCTCCATGCAGCTTGATGTTCCTGTGACTACAGTTGCACATATTATTCAGAAATTTAAGCTCCACGGGACTGTAGCCAACCTCCCTGGACGTGGCCGCAGGAGGAGACGGATAATACGAATGGTAACAAAAGAGCCCAGAACAACCTCTAAACACATTCATGGTGAACTCCAAGGTCAAGGTACATCAGTGTCAGATCGCACCATCTGTCGTTGTTTGAGCCAAAGTGGACTTCATAGCAGACGACCAAGAAGGACACTACTGTTGAAAAACAAATCATAAAAAAGCCACACTGGAATTTGCCAAACTGCATGTTAACAAGCCACAAAGCTTCTGGGAAAATGTCCTATGGACAGACGAGACAAAACTGGAACTTTTTGGCAAGACACATTGTCAGAAAATTGTACATATATGTTATCATTTTATCTTACATTGACTTGAATGTAATACATTAGACTGTATTGTGCTGATCACTGAATCTGCCTACGTGCGGAAAATTTGTACATAACGTCAGGAGGTGAAGTTGTTTATGTGTGAAAACTATTAGTTCTCTTTTTGTAGCTACCAGAGTGGTGGCTCAGTTGGTAAGAGCATCCGCCCCACACCCGGGAGGCAGAGGTTCAAATCCCGGCCGGGTCATGCCAAAGACCATATAAAAGTGGAACTTCCTGCCGTCCAGCTTGGTGCTCAGCAATAATGGAATGGAGGAGGGAAATTTGTGGCGGCACCTTGCATGGTAGCGGCCCTCTGATTCTGCACTTGGGGTGTGTGTGATTAACACAGTAGATAGGTAAAACACAATCTTGTTCTACTGTACATGATTAGTTGTACAGTTGAATGACAATAAGGGTAATTTAATTTAATCTTTTTTAGATATGATGTACCCGTCCTTGGAAATGAACGTGCCTGCGAGCATGGGATGTACTCTGTTGAAACTTGGTTGTTCCTTTTTTTAATGTCAGCATATTTTTATCATGACTGTGTGGGTGCAGGAAGGGAGTCTTCAGCAGATGTTCTTTGTGATTGTGTAACCAACAGTGTATAAAAATGCTCAGACACTGGGACTGCCCCAGTGTCTTGTGAAATGTAATCATCGCAGGCATTCCTTGCGGCAAGTAAAACTCATGAAAAAGAATATTCTGTGTCTTGAATCTTTATTGAGGTAACAAACTAAAATACAGTCTTTTTGAGGTTTCAGATTCTTGACACACATCAGCTCTATGTTCACAGACACAAAAATGAAGCATACCAAGAAAAGAACACTGTCCCTACTGTGAAACATGGAGGAGGTTCTGTTATGTTCTGGGGCTGCTTTGCTGCATCTGGCACAGGGTGTCTTGAATCTGTGCAGGGTACAATGAAATCTCAAGACTATCAAGGTATTCTAGAGAGAAATGTGCTGCCCAGTGTCAGACAGCTTGGTCTCAGTTGCAGGTCATGGGTCTTGCAACAGGATAATTACCCAAAACACACAGCTAAAAACACCCAAGAATGGCTAATAGCGAAACATTGGACTATTCTAAAGTGGCCTTCTATGAGCCCTGATCTAAATCCTATTGAACATCTGTGAAAGGAGCTGAAACATGCCGTCTGGAGAAGGCACCCTTCAAACCTGAGACAACTGGAGCAGTTTGCTCATGAGGAGTGGGCCAAAATACCTGCTGAGAGGTGCAGAAGTCTCACTGACAGTTACAGACATCGTTTGATTGCAGTGATTGCCTCAAAAGGTTGTGCAACAAAATATTAAGTTAAGGGTACCATCATTTTTGTCCAGGCCTGTTTCATGAGTTTGTTTTTTAAAATAATTGTGTTGAACCACAATTCAAAAGCACTGTCTGATTTTCATTGGTTAATTTTCATAGAATTTTTATTTATCACCACTTTTGTCAGATTCAAGTTATTTCTGTGACCATTGTGGGTTTTTCTTTCATTAACAGAGGGGTACCAACAATTTTGTCCATGTGTGTAAGTATTCGCTTCTGACAGCAAAATGTCAGCATGTCAACAACATAACGGGATAATGGGCCGCCTTCCTGTAATGAACCCACCCAGTTTGAGGCGGTAGTTGTAATGGAAAATGACCTAAACCGTGTCAGGCCGAGTAGAGTCGGGGTGAGTCGAGCTGAGTATGTGCTAGTGGAAAAGTGGCTTAAGTCATAATTATGACTTACAGGATACATATTTTTTTTCTTCACAGTGGCGGGAATGGGCTTCCACAGATTTGAGTTCTCAAACTACATTTATTTTTACCTAGTATTTTAAAACATTCTGATTTAGATTTAAATCTGACAGAGTTCACTTCAAGAACAGGTTGTAGCGCTTTGTTCCATGAAATATGAGATCTTAAGAAAGTTAGACACATTCTTTTAAGGCCGTTTACATTTTTAAATATAATTATTACAAATATTACAGATGGCAATCAATTAAATATCAACTGCATTGTTAGTTAGTGCACTCTTCCAATTTAAGCCATTACATTACATTCTTGTTTATTTTCTGTTTTATTAATAGACTATTAATTAGGCCATTAATAGACTTCATAATGCTAAGGCAAAGTGAAACTTATAGCCATCTATTCCTCTGTTGCAAACAATTTTTATAAAAGTCAAAATCTTGCCAGTGACAAGCAGGAAAGAATCTGGGGCAAAAAATACGCTAGAAAATGCAACATGAATTTTAAATGGAAAAAAAAACAACTTTGAGCTGTTTCATTTTGAGATTCAAATACCTCATTAACCTTTTTATGGTAATTGATAATTTTTAAGAATTAAATGTTTTTATGTAGTTTTTTAAAATGTTCCTTTGATGCCTACCTGTAGTTATTGTGCCGCTCACACTTTAAAAACTACTGGTTTATATTTTATGTATAGATATAATACAGTGTTATGATGTGCCAGTATACTGTTATGGAAAAGAGGAAGATGAGAAATTAATAGTTGAATATTTTATTTTCTAAGGCATTAAATGGCAGTTTAATTACATTATTAACAACAAAAAAATCTGTACAGGTTTGCAAACACTCGTTTGGTTCGTGCTGTTTGTTACAATAATTAGGTCCTCTCATGACTGTGCAAAGTGCAGTAGCACCTTTTCTCATGTTTTTTTCTTTATAAGCACACAAGGTACATTTCATTTTACACCTTGCCATTAAAAATCAGTTATTGTTCATAAGAAAGTACACAGGTGACCTATAAACATTTGACATCAATTCAAGGAATTAAAAAAGTCAATCACTCTTCCAGCACTGTAAGACACTGTAGTGCATAACATGACAAAACCCTTATTTGTGCTTGGGAACACATTCGACTGCTGTAGCGTTCACACTACCTGTTTCAGTCTTCTTTCTCATCAAGATGCGGAAAAGAAATTACAGTATTTTCCCTAAACTGACCTCTGTGTGTGGACATGGACTGTTCATGGTTTCCAGCTCAACCAACAGACTCTAGAAATACTTCACAGTAAGTAAAATCCTTCTTTATTATCTGATGACTGAAACCTATTATCTGAAACAGATCGAGGATAGTTTCTACTTATGCTTTGCTCTGAGCCTTCTTCTGCAGCCGGTTCCGAGTGGGTTCGGTGTGGATCAGGGGCTCCTGGATGACCTTGGCTGGGTACTTCTTTCCCAGCAGTTCCACCTCCACCTTGGAGCCCAGGGGAGTCAGCTCCATAGGCAGGTAGGCGAACGCCAGGCTCTGCTGGCTGCTGTAGCTGTAGGCTCCGGATGTCGTGTTACCAACCACCTGAGAAGATGGACAAGGGACACAGGCTTAGTGAGAATAACTGTGAAATACCAAAAAGAAACACAAAAAGAAACCATGCCTTTGTGCCCACCTTGCCATTGCACCACACGGTCTCGTTGCCTTCTGGATCGACATCATCCGTTTCCACGGCGAGGTAGGACAGCTTCCTCTTCAGGCCCTTGGCTTTGATCTCCTGTAGGGCTGCTTTGCCAATGAAGTCAGCAGGCTGGAGGATGCAAACAGCAGGTGGTCAGGTGGTGAACATTATCCTGGTTACAGGGACGTATGTCGACATGAACGTATGAAACACAGCTACCTTGTTGAGTTTAATAAAATAATCCAATCCAGCCTCCAGAGGATTGGTATCACAGTTCATCTGTAAAGATGAACAAGATGAACTCATCAATAAAAAGCAACAGACTGTGCTACTTCCAATATTTCCCTACCATTTCTACAAGAAGTCCCAATGCTAGGCTAACCACCTTAATGAAATTTCATATGTCTACCATTTTGAAGAAGGTTATCAAGGTGTATTCACATACAGTACCTCAGCTCCCCATCCTCTAAAGCCCTTCTCCAGTCTGAGGGAGGCCATGGCGTAGGTTCCAAAATTGTCGATACTCTCGTCTTTTCCGGCTTCCATCATGGCCTGGTACACAGCTGCCATGTTCTTCTGGGCAATGTACAGCTCCCAGCCAAGCTCGCCTACACACAAAAACAAACGTCACATACCTCAGAGTACGCCAATACTCAGCAACAACAAAAAACATCTATGAGTGAATACAACTGCAATTCATGTAAGCTAGAATTTATTAATGTATAAAAATATTAACTGCATTTCTATTTTAAACCACAGCTCACACAATGACATTAAAACAGATGACTATAACTACTGTGATAACATGTTAAGGTCATTTGGTGATAATGTTGCCAAGTAAAGCTTAGAAGAAAGTATCAGTGGATTTAAGCCCACTGTGCTCAGTAAAAATTAACATTTTTAAAAAACATTTCTTTTTGGTTGCACACCAATTTATTTTATCAACAATTTTACATACAGTGGTGTGATAAAGTGTTTGCCCCCTTCCTGATGCCTCTTTTTTTTTGTATGTTTATCACACTTAAATGTTTCAGATCGTCAAACAAATTTAAATATTAGACAAAGATAACACAAGTAAACACAAAATGCAGTTTTTAAATGAAGGTGTTTATTATTAAGGGGAAAAAAATCCAAACCTATATGGCCCTGTGTGAAAAAGTGATTGCCCCCTAAACCTAATAACTGGTTGGGCCACCCTTAGCAGCAACAACTGCAATCAAGCATTTGCGATAACTGGCAATGAGTCTTTTACGGCTGTGGAGGAATTTTAGCCCACTCATCTTTGCAGAATTATTGTAATTCAGTCACACTGGAAGGTTTTCGAGCATGAACCACCTTTTTAAGGTCATGCCACAGCATCTCAATCGGATTCAAGTCAGGACTTTGACTAGGCCACTCCAAAGTCTTCATTTTGTTTTTCTTAAGCCATTCAGAGGTGGACTTGCTGGTGTGTCTTGGATCATCGTCCTGCTGCAGAACCCAAGTGCGCTTCAGCTTGAGGTCACGAACAGCTGGCCAGACATTCTCCTTCAGGATTTTTTGGTAGACAGCAGAACTCATGGTTCCATTTACCACAGTAAGTCATCCAGGTCCTGAAGTAGCAAAACAGCCCCAGACCATCACACTACATCACTTAACTGTTGGTGTGATGTTCCTTTTCTGAAATGCTGTGTTACTTTTACTCCGGGTGTAATAGGTCACACACCTTCCAAAAGGTTCAACTTTTGTCTCATCAGTCCACAGAGTATTTTCCCAAAAGTCTTGGGGCTCATCAAGATGTTTTCTGGCAAAACTGAGACAAGCCTTTATGTTCTTTTTGCTCAGCAGTGGTTTCCATCTTGGAATTCTGCCATGCAGGCCATTTTTGCCCAGTTCTTTCTTACGTCGGAGTCATGAACATTGACCTTTACTGAGGCAAGCGAGGCCTGCAGTTCTTTGGCTGTTGTTGTGGGGTCTTTTGTGACCTCTTGGATGAGTCAGCACTGCGGTCTTGGTGTAATTTTGGTCAGCCGGCCACTCCTGGAAAAGTTCACCATTGTTCCATGTTTTTGCCATTTGTCTCATGGCTCTCACTGTGGTTCGCTGGAGTCCCAAAGCTTTAGAAATGGCTTTATAACCTTTTCCAGACTGCTAGATCTCAATTACTTTGTTTTTCATTTGTTCCTGAATTTCTTTGGATCGCAGCATGATGTCTAACTTTTGAGGATCTTTTGGTCTGCTCGACTTTGTTAGGCAGGTCCTATTTAAGTGATTTCTTGATTGAGAACAGGTGTGGCAGTAATCAGGCCTGGGTGTGGCTTGAGAAATTGAACTCAGCTTTCCAAAGATGTGATAAACCACAGTTAATTTATGTTTTAACGGGGGCAATCACTTTTTCACACAGGGCCATGTAGGTTTGGATTTTTTTACCCTTAAGCCCCCCGTGACCCGAAAAGGATTAAGCGGAAGACGATGAATGAATGAATGAATTAATGAATAAACACCTTCATCTAAAAACTGGATTTTGTGTTTACTTGTGTTATCTTTGTCTAATATTTAAATTTGTTTGATGATCTGAAACATTTAAGGGCGACATACTTACAAAAAAATGAGAAATCAGGAAAGGGGGGGCAACACTTTTTCACACCACAGTAGTAAAAGTAAAATATCTTACAAATGTTTTGTTTGTATGAAAAAATGTCTGAGTGGGGTAAAATAGCTAAATGTACCAAATGTTTTCTATCAGAATTCCATAATTTTGTTCAGCTAAGTGATAATTTTCACTTAAGACAATAATAACATGTTAAAATCACTGCATCTTTGTGTTTTTACTCTTGTTCTCATTCAGACAATGATGTCAGTGTACTTGTATTCCGATTATTTTCATTCTTCAATTTACATTTTAATTTTAGACAGTCTAAATACTGATGTAGCATCTCATGAATATAACTCAGACCCTGAAATTAAGGCTGAGCTGGCTTTTATTTTACTGGTTTATTTAGCAGGGACAGTGAACATTAATAAACAGTTTTGGAAATGCCCCAGAGTTTGCCAAAAGCATGTTTTTCATCTGTAGTGTCTGGACAGATGTTACAAGTCACCCTAAAAAGTAGAAACAAATGAAAAAAATTACAAGAAATCTACAAGAGAACTAATAAAAAACGCTGGCATTAATAGGAAAGATTACACTGGTCAACACCAAATTTATTGTCTAAGTTTTTTTTAGCTGATTTAGGACAATTTTGATGTGCTGAATCCAAAAATCACATTGGTTTTGCTCAATCAGGTCAACTTTTTGAATTATGGCCACATGTTGTTTTATACGTTTTTGTTTACATGTACGGGTATTTTCGCTTTATATGATGCAAAATTCTTTTTTATGTCTTGAAATTCTCTGAATTTTCAACAATGATGACGTAATATTAATTTACATGTACTTACATGCACAGTACTAAGTAAGTACAGGTTTTTACTTAGCACCTGATTGAGAGAAACAGATGTCATTTTCGGATTCAGCGGTGCAAAATTGTCTTAAATCAGTTGAAAAAACACAGATAACATACAAAAAAAATATTTTTGTAACCCTGTGTTATTAAAACAGCTTTATACTATACTATCAAAAACATGCAATTAAAACATTTAACATTTTAAACACATGACAAATAGTACAAATCATGCAAGACTGTAAGAAAGACACGTTGGTGTTAGTTAAAATATAAGACCACATACAGTAAGCAGAACTAATACCAAATGAAACATGCAAAACAGAAGCAACAGCAATATGAACATAGCATAAAAGGAAACAACGATAAGCCATGGATGGGAGGCACATAAAGACACACTGAGACAGCAGCAAGAGAAGTTCAGCACAGAAGCACTGAGGCCATTAATAGAGCAGCTGAATATCGTGTCACAAGGGTGGTGCAGCAAAAAGGGACTGCATTATTCCACTCAGAAGAAGCACTTTCAGTCAGTCTGCATCATCTGGTAAAGCTGCATTAGAATGGAATTTTTCAGAACTCCTTATAAGAACTCCTTATACAAAGATCTAGAGTGATGATAATCAAGTCAGTGGCAGTAATGCACATGTAAGCTGGTTGCCAACCGCCAATCAAATCTAAAAAAAAGAGCAAGGAGGAATTATATCCCAAAATCGATCTGAGAATTGGATTCATATCAATTATTTAAAGCTCATTTAAAGAACTGACAATCAGCTCTGCCATCACTAAAACTAAGCTGCACTTTTATCAAACTCTGAGTGGAGTAGAGGTCAAGCTCACAAAGGCTACTGTATAAAATTCATATGGCTGAAATGTGCTTCCACAGATCTAGATTGTCATTTTTATTCCTTATAGCATCAAAATATCTAGATAACAGATGATGGAGAAAGGAGACAATATAGATGTCTGTGTACCTGAAAGTTTTTCTGCTTTGGAAACTTCTACAGTCAAAAGCTGCAATATTTCTTTCTTTTTCCTTAGCAACCCCTCACATTCCAATTTACAAGACTTTTTTTTAAAGTGGTCATTAACTGAAAAATTGTTTTTGTAGGTTTTAACATTCTGAAATCATCTATTGGTCATGTGATCACTGAAAAAAATATCAAAACACTTCTCTTAAAAAAAAAAAAAAAAAAAAAGCAGCTTTTATCTCATTTTTCTCTCCAAGAAGCTGTTTTGATTCTTCCGGTATTTTCCTGTATGTCAAGAAATGGGAAACATCACAAAAAGATAAACATCACTAGCCTTGATACTTGCCTGCTGCTCTATTATTGGTCAGCCTGCTGCCTGTCATGTAGATGGGCGGGAAGCCAAAGATGTTAGCTTAAGAGCTAACAGCGATACTAGGAAGCTTGTGTTTATATTGTTATTTTCTTCAGAGTTCAGTCATCCTAACAGACATCCTTATTTCTACCTGGTTCACTAATCCAGATGATAATATATAGAGAGCCTAAGTCACCCCCACCCCCCAAGTTACACATATGATGTTTGTCAGTTTAAAAGATAATTTCCCACTTAATTAAAGTTGTCGGCTGTCGTATAATATCAGTAATTTTAGTTTTTGTGATAACGATTAGCGGACTACATCTCCCATCATCCCACATCACCAAACACGATCATGGCGGGAGATTACTAAAACCTCATCTCCTGTTTCCTGACTGATGAAAGAAGGATCCAAAGAGGAGAAAAACACAAAGGTACTGTTTTGCATTTTGAGAGTTGTTGCTGATCCAGAGGACTGTTGGTTACTTCCCCCTAGGTGCTCTTTGAAAACGTGACATAGTTTAAGATGTCTGTGTTTGTAGTTTTTTTAATTTACAGATTTTCACAACCCTATACCTTAACAGTTAGACAACAATCTACACTGTTTTGTATGTGAAAAAATATCTTTTAAATTGCCAAACATCATATGTGTAACTTGTGGCAAAATTTGATCAGGATCAAAAGATAATTTTGCTCTTGCCATTCATTTCTGTGGAGATTTTTTTCGATTTAAGGTCCCATATGTGGAAGTAGAGGGAGCGTGACAGGCTCTCTATTGCAGTCATTCTAGCTTATTTTGTTACACTTTCACCGTGATACTACATTGAACTGTTAGCACCACCAGGGCAGCTAGCTGAAGCTAGCAGTTTAGCCACTAGTCTTGGTTCATGTCTGTGCTTATTGTACTCCAGGGACCGGTCATATCCACACACCCCTGTCCACCAATGATGCATCAATTCATTCTTTAAGAAAAAAATACATTAGTTGGCTCTGAGCTAGGAACTAAGATCTAGCCAGCTAAGATCAGCAGTAATGATGTAAGAGGGAGGCCAAATTAAATGCTGCCCTTAGAGATTTAGAGACATGCACTGAAACCAGTCCTCAGAAAGGCTGCAAAAATGATAAACATTTAAGCTATAATAATTAAATATTAAAAGAAAATAATACCAAAATATGTCAGATTTCATTAAGACATGTGAGCTGTTAAAATAGAGAAAAAGTGCAGTCAACCTTTCAGGTTTTAATTAGAGTTTTCAAAGAGTTTAGTCAATTTCCCGACTCAAGTTAACTATCAAGTTGTTCCCACAGGTAAATATCAGACACATGCTCTTTACCGGTGTAGGAGATTCTGATGGCCCGGACATTTTTGCCAGCTAGCTGGATGGACTTGCAGTGGAGAAATTTGAATCCGGCATCACTCATGTCTTCACTGGTCAGCTTCTGGAGAACTTTGCGCGAGTTGGGTCCTGCAATGCCCAGCACACCGATGTCCTCTGTTATGTTGCTGATGTCAACATCATATCCACCTCTCACAACTTCTTCTTCTATCCACCTGAGTTGAGATTAAATATACAGTGCCAAAATAATTTATTAATGTATTGGTAGAATTTATGGAAACTGTTTCTCTTCTGGCCATACAGTACATTTGAGGACAGAATTATACCCCCCCCCCCCCCACCATGGAAATGTCATTTTTTTAAGTATTTCCCAAATGCTGTTAAACAACACAAAGATTTATTTTTTTTTATCGCAGCTTTTCCAAACATTCTAGTTTTATTTTGAATGCTTACATTATTTTACTTTGCACACAGAAACATTTTTTTTTTCACAAAAAACTACCAAGCCCCTGATGCTAATAGTCAACTGTGTATCCTTTTTGCTGGATAAGAGCCTGCAGTCATTTGTTGTAGTTTTCACACACGTCTCCTGGTCAGTTGTTCTTTAGGGAATCTCTCAAACTCCTCCAGATTTGATGGTCTTCTGGTATGGACCTTGGTCTTCAGTTCATCCCACAGATTTTCAATGGGATTCAAGTCAGGGCTTTGTGCAGGGTAGTCAATAATGTTCACTTTGGTCTTCTGGAGGTAGTTCTTCACCAGAAGTGACATATGTTTTGGGTCATTGTCATGTTGGAAGACATAGCGACGACCCAGACCGAGTTTTGCTGCTGACTGCTTGAGGTTTTCTTTCAAAATCTTCACATTCTTTCTCCATGATTCCTTCCACCTGGATGAGATTCCCAGTTCCAGATACACAGAAGACGGTGTTCTTTGGGTTGTACACCTCTTCCTTCTTTCTCCAAACATCAGGAGTGTTTCTATAGTCAAAGAGCTCTGGCTTCGTCTCATCTGACCAAAGGGTGTGCTTCAAGTATACATAATGTTTCTCCAGGTTGTCCTTAGCATACTTCAGTCTGGCTTGAAGGTATCGCTTCTGCGGAAGTGAAGTTTTTCTTCATCTGCAGCCTTGCAGTCCATTCTTGTGCAGGGTTCTAATGATTGTCTTCTTTGGGACTATAATTCCTGACTTGGCTAAGTCATTCACTAGTGTCTTGGCAGTTGTTCTGGGGTCTTTAGACAAATATCTCACTACCCTTCTTTCCAGAGTCTAAAATCTTCGCTTCCTACCTCAGCCACACTTGTTCTGTACTGTGTGGCTCTTTGAATTTCTTGATGATACTTCTCACTCCAGTTCTTGACCACTTGGAAATGCTGTGATAACTCTGTATATCCATCTCCTGCTTTATGAGCATCAACAATTCTTTTTCTCAAGTCTAAACTGATTTCTTTTGTTTTTGGAATGATGCTTTTTCAATTGACAACTCAAACCCTTGCTGAAGTTTTTATACTGTGTGAATTAGAAGATAACCCTCAGTTTTAACTTGATTTTACAAGCTTTGAGCATTACAAAATTAAAGCATCATCATTACACAGCAGTGGTTTGTGCGATGGCTCAATAAAAAACTCCGGGGGCTAATAATTTTGACCTGATAGATTTTGGTTTTTGTAAAAATAATTTTGTTTCTGTGTGCAAAGTAAAATCATGTGCTTTCTAAAGAAAACTAGGATGTTTGAAAAAGCTATGTTAAAAATTCTTTGCGCTGTTTAACAGCAATTTGGAAAAACTTTAAAAACTTTTAATGGGGGTTCATAATTTTGTCCTCAGCTGTACATTAGTCATACTGTGCTTCCCATGCTGGTTTATGACCACTAGAGGTCAATACATAGCAAAAGTTTCCCAGTCCACCTTGGAGCAAGACTGAAGATGAATGATTGAATATGCTGCCTCCCCACTGGAGCAAATGGAGGGGCGTTTAGTTAGCAGCTGCTGAACGGTTTTAAGTTTCTGCTGTAGAAAACAGCCTGTGAGAGAGTTTCATTCAGAACAGCTGGAGACTCAACTCTGATCTGGGTGTGTGAGACTCAGGAATGCAGAGTATTTTTCTTCACCACTTGCAGTATGAGCTCTGTGCAGGGGGAGTTGGAGGGAGTTGCCTACATGTGCGTGTGGAGATAAGGGTTAATAATTAGTTTTCCATAAGTAACTCTGTAAAATAATATAAATTATAATTTTAGAGTGATTTGAAACTACAGTACGTATGATAACACAAAGGGTCCTTTGTGTTATCATCAGTGTTGGGAGTAACGCCACTACTTTTGCAGTAACGTGCTGTGTAACAAAATTAGTTTAAAAATTCAGTAATGAGTTACAGTTACTGAAATGTGATCAGATGCGTTACTCACGTTACTTGTTTTATTAATATGGATAGATATTTTTAGCACAAATAGACGATCATACAACTTGCAGTTGCTAGACACTGCCCTCATCAGCTGCCAACTGGGGATCAATACACAGTTTCGGTGGCTATTGGTGGGACTGTCATCCTCAGCGCCACCAGCAGCCTCAAGCCACTGGACGATGTCATGCCAAAGGCAAAAACAAGCAAATAAATATAAACTGACCCTACCGTAACTGACGCAGCCATCACACAGTCTCCTCCGCGGGTCCGTTTCCTGTCCTGCCCCAGTTCACATCACAACCTGGTGAAGAGATACCGTGGTGGTGGCGACTTCTCATATCGAGCCCTGATCACCTGTTTTCCGAGCGGTGAGTAGCCCCTAACAGCTCCTACCTCTGTGGTTAAACATGAGTATTTTTTGAGCAAGAAGCTCGCATTTAATGTCCGCATTAAATGCATTTAAAGTTTCCTTACGCACAGAGAAAAAGAGACTGTGATTTGTTGCAGTAAAGAACAGCTTCTTGTAAGTGGTGAGCTTTCATTTATCTGTGCTTTCTATTTTATTTTATCCCATTCATTTACATGCTGTTGTGATATACTACAACTATTTCATGGAAGTAAATTCTCTAAATATGCATTTTTAATGGGCTGGTCCAGGGATGTCAAACATATGGCTTGTGGCCCAAAAACGGCCCTCCAGGGGATCCAAAGTTTTCTCTGTGAATCCACAGCTTTATTTGTAGTAAATTTCTGACTTTCTACTGATTACAATAGTTTGTGTAAATCTGAGACAATTTTTCTCTGTAAGATGAGACTTTTTCTTATCAGTTTTCTTTTTTTTTTTTTTCTGATGAGAACAAGGGGCCCTTGATCTTGCTGTGTGTGCAAGATGATATAAGTATGCATTGAAAAGTATCATGAAAGTTACTGACCGTCAGCCTCCGATCTTATCAAACACCCGGTGCTCCTGACTGCTGCCAGAATGAGTGCAGATCAGCTCAGAGTACAGCTTAATGCAGAGAAGTTCAAGAATGCCCTGCTTCAGAAGTAAGCACAACAGGCATTGACGGATAATCTTTAACTCATCAGGTTTTACTGTTTAGGGTTTAAACTCATGACTGTGGTGAGAGGGCGTAGGTGTGTGTGTGTGTTTACTGACCACTAAGAAAACCCCATACAAACTAATCACACACCATTAATCTGATTCTTAGATGTCATGATTTTGACTTGCAGATCAGGGTAGGAGAGCTTTTGATTTTAAATGTTAGACCTGCACCACCAGTATATTGATTACATTTCCCCTTTTTATCACTGGCTCTATGATAAAGGGAAAATGGTAATTACAACTAGCACCAATGTCAAAAACAGGGTTGCAGTGGATCATCATAAATATACGTATTTTTACCAAAACGGTCATGGGTCAATTATATACCATTAAAATAATCACAAAGAAATACACTCTGCCTGTTAGTTAAGCTCCTGAAGAAAAAGAGAATTGCACTTCCTTGGTTTTATCTCTCAAATTAACAAGCCCCACCTTCAGTCTCCGACCAAGCTCCCTTTTATCACAAATAATAAAGAAGACAAGGACAGAGTTCAACTTCTACTGGTAAGTATCAACAAAAGAATTTCCAACAAATATGTATTTGGGCGTCATGAGAAGTGACGCGGTGCTATGTCAATGTGTGCTGAAACAATATGCTATGATCTTGGCAGTAATGGGTAACAATTACTTTTGGAAGGTTGTCATACACGAGTAATTACGCAAGTGACAGAGACAGTCACAATAGTAACAGTATTTGAGATCCATGTTGGCAAAATGACTTGGAATGCGTACTGCGTCATTAGGAGCTATCGGCACCAGAAGTGAAATGATGACTGTTTGCTTGCTAGCGGGAAGCGTGCATCAATGCCTAATATCATTGGAAAGGTTGCACATCGCACTTTCCAAAAATACATATGTTTTGCTACACCACCTAGGATGTGGAATAGTCGGCTGGCTGCCAATGCTGCACGCCAGGCAAGGCACAGAGAAGCTGAGACCGAATAGGACACACTACTTTAAACCACACCCATTCAAAGCAGTAAATCTGGAAATCTCACTCAGTAAGGCAGAAGGCACTCTATAAATACAAGAAATCTCTGTCAGTGTGTCACTCTGTCACCCATTAAGAATACGACACCCTACTTTAAATCACACCCATTCGAAGCAGTACCCATGAAGAATGGCAGTCTACACAACAAATGTGTAAAATGCCAAGCAAAGCGCTGATTTTCTCTGGGTGCTCCGGTTTCTGGGTTTCGACAGGCATACACGGGTCTTCCTGAACAGGGTCGAAAGCCACTTTTTGCTCAGATCTATTTTCATGATCCTGTCCATGAACTGGAATGACAACACACCTATCCCTCAAACACGGGGTGAGACTGGACATCCTGGCAGATAAGCACATCTGTTGCAATGTCTGTGACGGACTTTTGCCAGTCGGTGCATTGTGACATGCACTACACAAAGAGCAGAGATAAACAAACCTATCATCTGGTCAGTCACTGCAACAGATACTGGAGTCAGTTTGTCTTGGCCTGTCCTTGCCACTGATACTGTAATACCTCTATCTGCCAAGAATGTGTCGCTAGTCCAGCAAAAGCTGGCGGTACTCAAATACTTTGCAAGCAGTTTTGTGAAATGGTCAGTCAGAGAGCAACTCGTACCGGCTCGGACGTCGCCCGGGTTAACAAGGTCAGGAGTTCCTGGCAGCGGAAGGCGAATTACAGAGCTGCGTGGTGGAATCTGATCAGACCTAAATGAAACAGTCATTGTCGCCCCCGACAGACTGCTATGATGATGATGACTTTTCCAAGTAACTAGTTACTTTAATCATGCAGTAACTCAAAAGTAACTCAGTTACTTTTGAAAAGAAGTAACTAGTAACTGTAACTAGTTACTATCTTTTAGTAACTTGCCCAACACTGGTTATCATACTTACACACTGAAGCAAAATGACACAACTCATACCAATATGGAAATATAACCTCAAGCAGCGATCATCAGGTTCCAAGCAGGTGTGGACTTCAAGGTCCATTGCTTACCAACAGCATTTAAAACCTAAGGTCCGCTACACATTAGATTTTAAAGCAGCACTATGTAACTTTCTTGTTCCTTGTAGGAACACTGAAAAGGCCACAACCACAGCAACCATGACCCCAGTCCCATCAGCCAACCACAGGGCTTTTTGTTGTTGGTGGCTAAAGTCGTGCCCTGTGATTCGCTGCTGGGACTGAGGCCACATCTGCTGCCCCCCCAGTAATGACGCCAAAAAAAAAAAAATGCTGTTGAAGGCAATGTGGGCCCACTCAGGCTATGGATGAAGTGACATTCCCACGGTCAAATCTTGGTGTACTATCAAAATAATTTTGCAAATATTATCTTGAGGTGAAAATCTAACATAGCGCTGCATTAAGATGTGTGGGAGAGAGCCTTGCTGTACTTCAATTGTTTTTTTTTTTTTTAGAAGAACAAGACCTCCCTGGCAAGATTTGAACCCTGGACCTCTTCAATTCCAAGCACTCACCATAACCACAGCACCACAAAACTGCTCTTGCTTGCACTATAACTTTCTCAAATGATAAATGTTCAATTGAAAGGATTCCCAGCAGCATTTAAAAGTTTATGTACACATTGTTTTCAAATATGTTACACTTAAGAAAAACGACGCATTACCAGAAGGATTTGGACACAGGCCGCCTGCATGGCAGACAAGTGTCTTAACCCCTACACCACACTACTGTGTTGAGTGACACACTGACTTCCTCACACACTTCACAAAATATTGCACTGACAAGACAAAATAGCTGACAGCCATTTCATACACATGATTTTTGAACATTAACAGAATTCCATGAAATTTGGTGGTTAGCTGAAGAATACTGTTGTGATGGGGTGTCTGAAGTTTCATCAAATTTGAATCAGTATATCTGGAGTTAAACCCAAAACTACATGCCAAAGACAAACTACAAATTGATTGGTCTAGAAAATCAAAACTGATTGACATTTTGGGATATTTTTAACAACTTTTGATTATCAGTGTCTGTAGATGATCTCTGCTAATTTCAAGCAATTTGGATGAATGGCCTAGGAGGAGCTCATTTTGCGTTCACTTGCACATTTTTGAAATGTGGTGCAGAAAACTTCATTTTTAGACTTTGCCACCATTGACAGAAAGTTGCGGAATGTTTCAGTGACTAGAATGATGAAAGAAGTTTTATTTTAGGCCCAGCCATCCTCAAGATATTTGCAAAAAAACGCCAAAGTGTTTATTATAGTACCACCTATGTACGCAATGCCTTGGTTTTTTTGTCTCCGTGTAGTGAGGAGAGTTTTTGATCAGACTGTAAAATTTCAAATTTCCACGTATTACCGTTTTTGCTCCCCATGCACTTTTAGCAGAGAAAAAGAAGAAGAATCAGAACAAAAACAGTAGGTTTCCCGCAACACAGCTGCTTGGAACCCTAATTGTTCAAGCTAACACTGATCTATACAATTTCTACACAAGCCTCTACATTATTGACATGTTGAGTAACACTGGGGAAGCCATCAAAACTCAACAGCAATCCAGAGTCTGAAATTGCCAAAATTAATAACGACTGAAACCACTAAAGGAGACAATGCATGTTATGTAATGCCCATCGACTTTTCATAGTTTAACCAGTAACAGCTTGTTTGATTAACTAATGAGTGACTGAGCAAGTGCAACTGAGTTCACGTGCTCCACCTGAGGTCATGCAGCTCCGATCCTGAGCCTGTGACGAGCAAGAACTCTCCTGGTGTGAGCTGGGTGATGGTGACCTCGGCAAAGACTTTTCCAGCAGGTGTCAACATGTGGCTGATGTTAGTCATGCCCACCTAATAAAACAGGCCAAGAAGTGGTATCAACTGGACCATTTGTGTTTACAGTGCACAGTTTGCATGATTTTTAAGGCAGTCACAGAGCAGTAGCTGAACAATTCACACTTGTGCTCTACCTTGGGCATGGTGTTAGCAAACAGGCGGTCCAGCAGCTTTTGTGAGTCCTTCCCCTTCACTATGAACTTGCCAAAAGGCGTCAGGTCGATCACTCCCACCTTCTCCATCACCAGCTTGCACTCTCTGCCAACAGGCTCAAACCAATTTGTACGTCGAAAACTGGGTCTGAGCACAGAAGAGAACCATTGATCTTGTTATTTATTGGTTAACAAGTTAATGTTCTTCCACAACATTTTACTGGCTTCACTGTACAACTGTCGAGGGGTGCAATGACAGAACACGGTTCTGACAAGAAATCTTATAAACAAGGCTAAAAGATATGAAAAGAATACTAAAAGATTTTGCAGTCATGCTAGGAGCAGTGACATTACTAAATGCCAACACTAAGTACTATTTAAGTACGCTTTAAATCTCAGCGCAACAAGTCAGATTTAGAGATGCCCAACAAGTACTTCTGGGCTGTGATGTTGGTTTTCTTGCTCATGAAATCAGATGAGCCAATGATAATTCAAGATAGCAGCATCAGTATTTATTAGCATGTCTGTTTAATATGTGGCTTCTAGTTGGTCCTATACACAGTAATGGCCAACGTCTATCACTGAACATGCTGCTGTGACAGTTTTATATGCAAATGTGCTGCTATTACTCAGCGTTGCTAATAGTGGCTAACATTTGAGTCAAGGGGCTTTTGGACTTGTTGCGGTGGGGTGTAGGGAGCTTGGATATGATGAGTTTCCTGACCTGGGAATGGAGAAGAAATGCTTCATCGGTTCTATGCAAGTTAAATCCTAACACTGGCTCATATTTAAGCCAAGAAGTGTGTATATTGTGGTAAATGGTAACATTGTCAGTTTAAGTGTGGCTTACACATAAGCTAAATGCTAACATTATTGATATTAAGCAGTACAAAGTTGATCAAGTCAGTTACTCTTGCTACCTTGTTAATACTAACTGATTAGTACTAAAACAAAAAGTACAGCTTATGAGAAAACTATTAAGTATTAAGGTACAAAAGTATAGACTTCTTGCACAATGTAGAGTGACGTACTACTAACACTTTCCGTTCACCCAGCAGGTCCAGTTCCAGTTCCATTATCTGCTCATTATATAGGATAGTTGTGCTATGCTAAGCTAACTGGACTAAGAATGAAACAGCACAGTATAGTTGCAAAAATGATCAAAATGTGAAACAGGAACTTTATAATGAAAAAAAAAAACACTGATCTGCCAATACACCTTTTCCAATACAATGATAGTGAAAGTGATAAAACTGGTTTATTGATGAAAAAGTACTATGTAGTGGAAAAATATAATGAAACCGGAACTGGACATGCGGGGAAACCGGAAAGCAGAAGTACGTTGTGCAAGAGGTCTATTGGTGATTGACAGTATAACTTGGTCAAATATGATTCAAGCTTGGATATATAAAGTGTGCCTGTACATAATTTCACAGCAGCTGACTTTGAAATCAAATATGAAAACCAGACCACAGTGGATCACCAGATGACAAACGCTGTTGCCAACAGCTAAAAATATATCCAATTGGGTAGGACAGAAACTGGATGGAGAAAGCTGCATTTAAAGAATGTGTCGACAACTAACTATATACAGTATATGTCCAACCAAAACATCCACATCACTGGCCTCAGTCAAGAATTCTGCTGCTAACAAGGCTAACAGGATTTCCTTAAGGTTTGACTGAAGTCCAGAACTCTTAAAGAAATCAGTACAGAGGCTTATAAAGATCCAGAGCCCATGTGTGTCCCTGCTGCATGGATCGTTGAACATTAACGGCTGTTCTGGCCTTTCAGTGAGGTATGGTAATGGTTCTCTTGTGTAGCTGCTTAATTAATACATTAGTCTGCTGTAAAATCATTTACAGTATATGGGCCAACAAAGAAGCTCAGTATCTTTTTGTACACAAAGCTGAGTACCAATATACAGTATAGGCTACTCTTAAACACAACGAAGATACGTAGGAAAGCTGTTGATTTTATAATGATCTTATTGTTCCAGGCTTATTTACAAGAGAGTTCTTGACAAATAAAGAACAGAATAACACGTTTCTGAAGAAGTGTTACTTGTATCCAATGTCATCTCCAGGTTTGTAGAACCAGTGAGGTTGCTCCCAGCCGGCATGAAAGCCACTCGATCCTTTGTCCTTCAGCAAATCGTAAACGCCACTTGTTCGTCTGGTTGGCCTTCCTTCAAAACGTTCCTCCTTGGGGTAACCAACTGAATCAATCAGCGCAATGAGGACAAAGTAGTAGAAGTTTAGTGTGACGACAACAGAAGTTTTTGTTTAATCAGTATTAAAAAGAGTGGATTTATCTAATGTTTTTCTTACCCACATTGTTGAAGCCATAGGATTCCCGAGCTTTGGCGCACATGAAGGGTATGTCTGTCCACGTGCTGTAGCGATTGGGGTCACATTCAATCAGATCGTAGGGAGGCTCTCCATTCATAATCCAGTCACTCAGGAATTTACCCATACCACCAGCATGGATGATGCCATACCTGAACATATAAAATACAAACTATAAGCATCATTTCCACCCACAGACCTGCCCATTATCAACCAGTATTAATGTCCTATGCTGGGATACTGTTGTTGTAAACTGTTTCATTTAAAAAAAAAAAATAAAATAAAATAACAGCCGTCAAGATGCCTCTTTCCAGTCCGGAGACATAGTAAAACATAATGCATTATGTCCAAACAGACATGGCTTCTGAGGAGACAGTATAGCAGGGGTCATCAACTGCCCCACCCCCACTCCTTTCTTCTCCCTTTACTGACATAGCTCTTAATTAAGCCGCAACAGTCCAGCATCAATGATATTGCTGCAGTGATTCAGCCATAAATGAACATAATATAATAAAGAATATGATCAATTTCACCCCACACACACAACCAAATTAAACACTGCCCGGTGCAGAAGTCAAGTGTTGACACATACCTTTCGAGGGCCCACAGGCCACACAACTCACGCCGGCTGCCAGCCAGCTGCTCCATTGGAGCCCTTCACACAGCAACGGAAATTCCATCACCTCAAAGGAACTGCGAATTTCCGATCGGGTTCTTAAATACAGGCTTAGCTTGTCCACACCCACTGCAAAATGGCTGATAACACAGATGGCAGTCTGAGACCAATAGGACTCAGCCTCAGCACACTGAAGCCAGCCTCTGTGGACCCCACTCATGCCCACCCGAGCATCCCCAGATGAAACAAAATGTCAATCATCTCTCATACTATGTGGACGGACACCACATTTCTGGTACAAGCAACTTTATTTATTAATTTAATTTTTTTGCTGTGTTTTTCTGCTTCTAGACAGCACTGACTGTGCTGCTACTGCTACCGGATTGCAGAGACACGCAAATATGCACACAACAAGTCTTAAAGAGGTAGTACATGAAAGTTCCCAAAACACATACACAGAACAGGAAGAAGGAAAGAACTGAAAAACTGACATGAGCAAGATTATGTTGGTTCTATGTCCTGATGGTGGGTTTTGGTTTGAATTTGGTTAATTGCCTAGCCCTATGCAATACCTGTGTGCCTCATTTACAACAAAACTATTCCTGAATTCAGCAATATTCTGGAGGCTGGGTGGAAAGTTCTGGCGGGCTGGATGTGACCCCATGGGCTACCAGTTGACATTCACTGCTATACAGTATGTGCGGTTGGATGATGAAAGAATCATTTTCCTAAATTTAATTCAGGATGGAAACAAACACTATTCAGTAGTCTTCTGAAATCAATTCATTTTTTCAGGTTTTCATTTAGCTGACTGATGTAATTCATGGTAATGAATAGAATTTCATATTTTCTTTAATTAACTAATACTAGTACATACCTGTGCATACCCATCCATGCCCGTAGAAACCAAGTATAAGCAAGTATTTCTGCATGCCCGTGGCTGAAGGGTCTCCTCCTGTCTCAGACGGCTGTGTTGTTCACAGTCATGCCTGCAGCGTACTGCTGGAACCTGAGGTGTTTCATGTTCACGGCATCCTTTCTGATGTGCAGCAATTCTCCTCATTGTATTGCTCTCCATCTGGTGGGTTTTCTTCTTCTTGGTTCAGACCACTGGTTGAGGGATAGGTGCGTTGTAATTCCAGCGTTGGCGGCCAGCCGACTATTCTGCATCTCCTCGGTCTCAGCTTTTCTGTGCCTTGCATGGAATTCACTGTCCCTGGCTAGTCGACTGTTCTGCACCTCCTCGGTCTCAGCTCGTCTGTGCCTTGCCTGGCGTGCAGCGTTGCTTGCTTTGCGGGCATTTCGGGCTTCATGTGACTCAGCACGTGCATGGCGCACTGCCACACGTTTCCTGTCTGTTTGTGCATCCCTTGTCTGTCGTACCCTATGCTGGTGAAGGGTCTCCTCCTGTCTCAGACGGGTGCGATGTACTGCTGGAACCTCAGGTGTTTCATCTTCATGGCATCTTTTCTGACATGCAGCAGTTCTCCTCATTCTATTGCTGTCCATCTGGTGGGTCGTCTTCTTCTTCTTCTTGTTCGTTGAGACCACTGGTTGAGGGATAGGTGCGTCGTAATTCCAGTTCATGGACAGGATCATGAAAATAGATCTGAGCAAAAAGAAGCTTTCGGGCATGGACTCACTCTATATGACATAAAGACATGAGAGTCCTATATGACATCATAAAGACACATTTGTCTATGTGCCGTCATATAGGCATCGCGAGTCCTATGATGCCTGAGATCATAGGACGTCCTATGATGTTCAGGCAGAGATCATAGGCCGTCCTATGATTGCCTATAAACGTGACACACACACACAGATTTCTTGCTTTAATAGAGTGAAGAAATGCATGTGAAATGCTCCCCCCCCAAAAAAAAGATGCTTAGAAACCAGTAACTGACGTAGCTTTGACTCCTGACCATGTCAGGTGTAAATAACGTAACCAACAATTAGAGGGTACTCAGAGAGCGCATACCTCTGCTATGGCCCAATCTCACAAAGTTAAAAAAAAGTGAAAAAATTATCCAAAATCCACATCACCTCCAAAATTAATGGAATCATCAGTAGCCCAAGGGCCACCTCTGGTGAAAATTACACCAAAATCCATCCAGTAGTGTTTGCGTAATCCTGCTAACAGACAGACAAGCCAACCAACATGAAAACATTACCTCCTTGGCAAAGGTAACAATAGCAAACTTTATTTTGAATTTAGAAAGCTACCTGCAGCAGGTCCCACTCACTTCATGCAAGATTTTTAACCAACAGACCCTTAAAAAAAAAGCCTTTAAAAAGTTGCGAGAATCCTGATTAAACATACCCAAAGCCGATGGCAGTCCAGTAGTTACAAACCCCCTGGTGTGGTCCGACCATAGGCAGCAGGTCAGGGGTGTACGTGATTGGTCCAGAGACAGTGTTAATGATGTCAGCTTTCTTGAGCACTGGGACCATCTCCATTGCCATCTCAATATGCTCCATTATCCTGTCGAGGTCGGACTCAAACAGCTCCTTACCAAAACCTGCAGTAACCAGAGAAGGTGCAAAATGGAAAATGTGTATCCAGTAAGTGAAAAGAAGTATAGCCTAACCTATGCCAGAAAATTAGTTCAGTTATAACAGACCTGGAGGCACTCCATCTCTGACCCAGGAGTCCTGTACCACCATCTTGTCCATCTTTTCATAGGGACCAAACAGCAGGCCATCTCTTTCCTGTCTCAGGTAGTAAGAACCCTCCAAGTCCCTGATGACGGCCAACTCCTTCTTCAGGGCCTTCACTTCAGGTATCGTTGCAGTCACCATATACTGGTGATGTACCGGGATAGTGGGGTGGTCAAACCCAATCATCTGGCCCACTTCTCGAGCCCAGAAACCTTAAAAAACACAGAGATGGCATCAAATCAGGAGAGTTATTTCACATCGGCCAACTGACTTCCATTTATCTCAGGAGGTAAACAGCAGAGAATTTAGTTAGTTTTGGACACAGAAAGGCTAGCCAAAAACACCTCATCACTCGAGTTTAGAATCACACTTACAACACAATAATTTCCTATATGGTTGTTTTTGCTCAAATCTCACCAAATACACTACTCACAAAAAGTTAGGGATATTTGGCTTTCGGGTGAAATTTATGGAAAATGTAAAAAGTTCCCGCTACAGTGATATTATATCATGAAAGTAGGGCAGTTAAGTACAAGCATGCAATGGTGATTTCCTCATCTCAAACAATGTATCGAAACAAAAGCCACCAACAGTGGTGGGTGAACCACAACAAAAAATGTCACTGTCTCAATAACTTGTCATGTGCCTTTGAGCATCAATTACATAATTGACGACATCTCATGCGGTTCACAAGTTGACTTATTGTTTGCCGAGGCATGGCATTCCACTGTTCTTGAAGGGCGACCCTCAGGTCATTGAGGCTGTGAGGTGCAGGGTTACGAGCCTCTACACGGCGACTCAGCTGATCCCATAGGTTTTCTATAGGATTCAGGTCTGGAGAAAGTGCAGGCCACTCCATTTGAGGTACGCCAGCCTCCAGCAGCCATTCCCTAATGATGCAACCTCGATGAGCTGAAGCATTGTCGTCCATGAAGATGAAATTAGGCCTGTGTTGTTCATGCAGGGGCACAATGACTGGATTAATGATGTTATTCAGGTAGTATCGGCTTGTCACTGTACCATTCACAAGGTGTAGGGCAGTTCTGTATTGACTAGACACATCTGTCCAGATTGAACACCACCACCAAAGGCACATCTGGTGACAACAGTGGCTGATACATAGCGCTCTCCTTGACGTCTCCAACATCGTTGGTGGCCATCATTTCTGCTCAACTTTGTGCTTGACTTTCATCAGAGAACAGCACTGAGGCCCACTGGTCCCTTGTCCAGCGTAAATGCCCTCTGGCCCATGGAAGACGATGACGCCTGTGCCTGATGGTGTGGTTGTGTACCCTTGCAGGTACATCTAGCATGCAGACCATGCAGATCATGCTGATGTAAACAGTTTCGAATGGTCTGACGTAACACTTGGGTGCCTCTCACCTCCCTTAAATGTGCCTGGAGCTGAGTGGCTTCATCATCCGGTTCTGTGGGCCACTGTTCACAATGAAGCAGTCATCAACGTGGGGTGTGGCCAAAGGACGTCTACTATGTTTTTCTGTGACTCTTTCAGTCTCTCTGGATATCTGTTGCAACCTGCTGATGACACTGTGACACTCGAAGCTCTGTGGCCACTTCCCTGTGAGAACATCCTGTTTGAAGTCTATATCTATATGCTCCCACTAGCTCAAATTATAAAAAAAAAAAATATATATATATATATATATATACAGTGGGGCAAAAAAGTATTTAGTCTGCCACCAATTGTGCAAGTTCTCCCACTTAAAAGATGAGAGAGGTCTCCAATTTTCATCATAGGTATACCTCAACTATGAGAGACAAAATAAGAAAAAAAAAAATCCAGAAAATCACAATGAAGGATTTTTAATGAATTAATTGGTAAATTCCTTGGTAAAATAAGTATTTGGTCACCTACAAACAAGCAAGATTTCTGGCTCTCACAGACCTGTAACTTCTTCTTTAAGAGGCTCCTCTGTCCTCCACTCGTTACCTGTATTAATGGCACCTGTTTGAACTCATTATCCTGTCCACAACCTCAAACAATCAGACTCCAAACTCCACTATGGCCAAGACCAAAAAGCTGTCAAAGGACACCAGAAACAAAACTGTAGACCTGCACCAGGCTGGGAAGACTGAATCTGCAATAGGTAAGCAGCTTGGTGTGAAGAAATCAACTGTGGGAGCAATTATTAGAAAATGGAAGACATACAAGACCACTGATAATCTCCCTCGATCTGGAGCTCCACGCAAGATCTCACCCCGTGAGGTCAAAATGATCACGAGAACGGTGAGCAAAAATCCCAGAACCACACGGGGGGACCTAGTGAATGACCTGCAGAGAGCTGGGACCAAAGTAACAAAGGCTACCATCAGTAATACACTACGCCGCCAGGGACTCAAATCCTGCAGTGCCAGACGTGTCCCCCTGCTTAAGCCAGTACATGTCCAGGCCCGTCTGAAGTTTGCTAGAGAGCATTTGGATGATCCAGAAGAGGATTGGGAGAATGTCATATGGTCAGATGAAACCAAAATAGAACTTTCTGGTAAAAACTCAACTTGTCGTGTTTGGAGGAGAAAGAACACCATTCCTACTGTGAAGCATGGGGGTGAAAACATTATACTTTGGGGCTGTTTTTCTGCAAAGGGACCAGGACGACTGATCCGTGTAAAGGAAAGAATGAATGGGGTCATGTATCGTGAGATTTTGAGTGAAAACCTCCTTCCATCAGCAAGGGCATTGAAGATGAAATGTGGCTGGGTCTTTCAGCCTGACAATGATCCCAAACACACCGCCCGGGCAACGAAGGTGTGGCTTCGTAAGAAGCATTTCGAGGTCCTGGAGTGGCCTAGCCAGTCTCCAGATCTCAACCCCACAGAAAATCTTTGGAGGGAGTTGAAAGTCCGTGTTGCCCAGCGACAGCCCCAAAACATCACTGCTCTAGAGGAGATCTGCATGGAGGAATGGGCCAAAATACCAGCAACAGTGTGTGAAAACCTTGTGAAGACTTACAGAAAACGTTTGACCTCTTGTCATTGCCAACAAAGGGTATATAACAAAGTATTGAGATGAACTTTTGTTATTGACCTAATACTTATTTTACCGAGGAATTTACCAATTAATTCATTAAAAATCCTTCAATGTGATTTTCTGGATTTTTTTTTCTCATTTTGTCTCTCATAGTTGAGGTATACCTATGATGAAAATTGGAGACCTCTCCCATCTTTTAAGTGGGAGAACTTGCACAATTGGTGGCTGACTAAATACTTTTTCCCCCACTGTATATATATATATATATATATTACCATAATTATGCAGATGACACACAAATCTACATAACCGTCTCACCAGGAGACTATGGTCCAATTAAAACCCTGATCAAATGCATTGGTCAAATTAAAGAGTGGATGTGCCAGAATTTTATTCAGTTAAATGAAGACAAAACCAAAATAATAGTTTTCGGAGCAAAACAAGAAAGGCTCAAAGTTAGTACTCAGCTTCAATCAATGATGCTAAAAACCAACAGTCAAGCCAGAAACCTGGGTGTGGTCCTGGACTCAGACCTGAATTTTAACAGCCACATTAAGACAGTAGTGAAGTCAGCCTATTATAACTTAAAGAACATAGCGAGGATTAAAGGTCTGATGTTTCAGCAGGATCTAGAAAAACTTGTCCATGCATTTATCGTCAGTGAACTGGACTACTGTAACACTGTCCTCACAGGTCTCCCTAAAAAGTCCATCAGACAGCTGCAGTTGGTTCAGAACGCTGCAGCTCGAGTCCTCACTAAGACCAAGAAAGATCATATAACTCCACTTCTCAGATCTTTACACTGGCTTCCTGTCTGTCAAAGAATAGATTTCAAAATACTGCTGTTGGTTTATGAAGCTCTGAATGGTTTAGGGCCAAAATACATTTCAGATCTGCTGGTCCATTATGAACCACCCACAGCCCTCAGGTCATCAGGGTCAGGCCTACTATCTGTGCCCAAATTTAGAATCAAACATGATGAGGAAGTATTTAGTTTTTATTCCCCTCACATATGGAACAAACTCCCAGAAAGCATCAGAGCTGCTGAAATTCTCAGCTGCTTTAAATAGAGGTTAAAAACTCTCCTATTTGCTGTGGCCTGTCAGTAGAACAATTGTTAATCCCCAACAATGTACTGTAACTTTTATTTCTGTTGTCTTGTTTTTGTTTCTCTTTAATTTACTTTATAGTTTGCTTTTAAATTCTTATGTATTTCTTTTGCAACTTGCTGTAATGCTTTAATGTTTTTATGTAAAGCACTTTGAATTATCTTGTACATGAAATGTGCTATACAGATAAACTTGCTTTACTTTGCCTTGAAGACTCGCAATGGCGAGGTACTGTTGATCAATTGTGAGGTGTCGTCTTGGTCTCATGATGTCAAAATGTGAACAGCATGATGAAGAGGACTGTTTAAATACCAATTCCAATTGAACCAGAAAATTTATTGGTCAATTCATGAATCAAACACCTGCTGTAAATTTTGCCATTAAGCACCTTGTTAAAGAACAGCAAGTTATGCAAAAAGTACTCAAACACTGAACAGTTGGACATGTGCATTCAAAAGATTACAGAAGGTCAAATTAAGTTCCCCTGTAAAGGTTACAGTGCATTATAGGTGCATCATGAAATGTCACCCAAAAGCCAAATATCCATAACTTTTTGTGAGTAATGTAAGTAACAATTCCTTTCAGACCGTCATGTGTGATTTTATTCTTAAAAAAAATTACATAATGTCCTCAATAAACTCTTTATTGCTTCCGTTTCTAAGTATGTTATGTGGACTTTATATTACCTGTGGGGCCCGCAAAGGTTTAAAGTCACATTCTGCCAAAAATCAAATTTTTTTCTTGTCAACATGTCTGTAACATGTTTTTTTATGACTTACAAGGCATATCAAGAGCAAAATCACAGAATTGTCTCATGACTGTTTTTTTGCTTTAAAGTTTCACTTCAGCCCCGCCCCCTGAAAAAAGGCAAGTTTAGTTTAATTCCTCTTCTTTCCAGTGCATACCGCCACCTCTCTAGGTTCTCTTCCACCTGCTCCCTACTCTCACTAGAGATCACAATGTTGTCTGTGAACATCATGGTCCACGGTGAATCCTGCCTGACCTAGTCTGTCAGCCTGTCCATCACCATCGCAAACAAGAAGGGGCTCAAAGTCAATTCCCGATGTAATCCCACCCCCACCTTGAAACTGTCACTCCTATATTCACCGTCCTCATACATGTCCTGCACCACCCTCACATACTTCTCAGTCACTCCTGACATCTTCATACAATACCACAGTACCTCTATGCCATCTCTTAAGCCACAAAGACAGTGCGACTCCTTCTGACTTTCCCTACAGTTCTCCATCAACACTCTTAAAACAAACACTGCATCTTTGCTACTCTTTCTTGGCACAACTTATTCTTGAAAATTGGTACCCGTACACTTATTCTCCACCCCTCAGGCACCTAGGGGCAGTCCTGGCTTGTGTGACGCCATGGGCAGACTGATCCCCCCCCCCCCACATTTTTTGAAACTTTTTTTTAACTTTTTATTTCTCTCTTAAATGTCCAAATGTTCATTTTTCTCAACAATTAGTGAGGTTTCTCTTGTAACTTTTTCCTGCCAAGTTAATTACTTTTTATAAAACTTTTGCCATGTTTTACCTTTTTTTCCTCATATTTCCATGAGTTTCTTGTACATTTGCACCTGTCCTCTCACTGATAGGTGCATCTCAATAAATTAGAATGTCATCAAAAACTTGATTTATTTCAGTAATTCAATTTAAAAAACAAAACAAAACTAGATTTCTTCCACTTTATCCTTTTCGGGTCATGCGGGGGGAGGGTGTACCCTGCGAGAGGCAGGGTATACCCTTGACAGATCGCCAGTCCATCACAGGGCCAACACAGAGAGACAGACAACCATTCACTCTCACATTCATACTTAAGGACAATTTAGAATCCCCAGTTTGATGCCAACTAACCTAACTTGCATGTTTTTGGCGTGTGGGAGGAAACCGGAGAAATCCTGGAGTAAACACACGCAGAAACGGGGAGAACATGCAAACTCCACACAGACCACTGTTGGTCAGGGCTGGGATCGATCCCAGGATCCCCCCAGCCAAGGGTGAGTTGCTGTGCTGCCGCAGTGCTAACCACTCCTCCACCGCGCTGCCCATATTTCAAGTGTTTATTTCTTTTAATTTTGATGGCTATGGCTTACAGCTAATGAAAACCCCAAATTCAATTTCTCAAAAAAAAAAAAAAATAGAATATTACATAAAATTAATTTTAAAAAACTGGTTTGTTTTTTAATTCAAAGTCAGCGCAGCCATCTACCAGGAAATTTTAGAGCACTTCATGCTTCCCTGTACTGACAAGCTTTATGGAGATGCTGGTTTAATTTCCAGCAGGACTTTGCACCTGCCCACACTGCCAAAAGTACCAATACCTGGTTTAATGACCATGGTATCACCGTGACTGATTGACCAGCAAACTCTCCTGACCTAAACCCCATAGAGAATCTATGGAGTATTGTCAAGAGGAAGATGAGAGACACTGGACCCAACAATGCAGACGAGCTGAAGGCCACTATCAAAGCAACCTGGGCCTCCATAACACTTCAGCAGTAACACAGGCAGATCACTTCCATGACACGCCGCATTGATGCAGTAATTCATGTAAAAGGAACCTCGACCAACTACTGAGTGTGTGCATGGACATACTTTACAGTCAGCCAATATTTCTATTAAAAATCAATTTTTAAAAAAATTAATTACATGTAATCTAATTTTTTGAGAAAGTGAATTTGGGGTTTTCATGAGCTATAAGCCATAACCATCAACAATAAAAGAACTAAACACTTGAACTATATCACTATGTGTGTAATGACTCTATATATGACTTTGATTTTTTTTTAATCGAATTACTGAAATAAATCAACTTTTCGATGACATTTTAATTTATTGAGATGCACCTGTACTACGTTGTCCTGTATTAACTATCCTTGCAGTCGTTGTGGATAAGGAGGGGGGCAGTTTAACAGAGGGGATGATTTGGGCTCATTTTGCTGACTAGGCGAATGGCCTTTTTAATTTTTTTGCAATGATTTAGTCATTTGAGTGAAGTTTTAATTATGTGTTGAAAGAAAAGCCTTTTTTTTCAGATTTTTGCAAAGATGTTTTTATTTTGAAGAGATAATCATTTTTCAGTGGAAGCTGCCCATTATTTATTTATTTATTTTTTGGTCATTGACCTTTACATAATTAATAATGAAGACCGTGGTCTCTGTGTGAGCTGATAATTTGTAAAAATCTGTGGGGTATTAAATATGTCCGTAAGTGTATAGTTATTAAAGTAAATTAGATACTAAGTAACATATAAAGCTGACATATTTTTATCAAATCTCATTCAATCTGTGCCTTTTTTTTAAAATTAATTTGCACCCTTCCTCTCAAATGGTCTTTGCACAGCCCTGAAATTAATTCATGTGGCCAGTAAACTGAAGCCAACTACAACACATTGGAGAAAATGTTACATAACATCAGCTGTGATAACCAAATGTTGCTGTATTAGGGCTCAGTGTTTTAAAGTTCAAACCACTGAATAATTTGAGAAAAAAAAACTACTTTTAACATTTTTTCCCCCTTCCTTTGCTGCACTTTGAATGGGCCATACTGGAGTGTGATCAGTGGAGTCTGCCAGCCGCAGCCAGAGGGTGCCAGCATCCCACCTGTACAGGGTGCCTATTTGCCACAAAACTCAGCACACATAATTATCAATCTTTTATTATTATTTTTATTCTTTTGATTCTCATGGCACCCTCAAAAGAATGGTGCCCTGGGCGCCCGCCCACCTCGCCCATATCTGTGTCTGCCTCTGCTCTTCAAAGCTGGTTAAAAAGTCCACTGTCACCTCTCCTAAACATCTCCAGACCTCAACAGGTATGGACCAACCACCTTTCCACTCTTCATCCTTTTCAAAGTTGCCCTCACTTCAACCTTGCTAATCCTCTGCACTTCCTTGATTCTTTACATATTAGAAGACAAAAGACGAACACTCCCCTACAAAAGTATTGGAACTGTGACAAGTTGTGTTCTTTTAGCACTTTACCAAAACATATTCAAGATACAGTTATATAATAAATATGGGCTCAAAATGTAGACTCTCAGCTTTAATTTGAGGCTATTCATATCCAGATTGGACTTACGGTGTAGGAATTACAGCCATTTTTTAAACAGTGTCCTTATTTCAGGCGCTCAAAAGTAATGGGACAAATTAACATTACCATAAATAAATTGTTCATTTTTAATACTTTGTTGAGAATCCTTTGCAGGCAATGACTGCCTGAAGTCTGGAACCCATGGACATCACCAAACGCTGGGTTTTCTCCTTTGTAATGCTTTGCCAGGCCTTTACTGCAGCTGTCTTCAGTTGTTCCTTGTGGGTCTTTCTGCCTTAAATTTTGTCTTAAGCAAGTCAAATGCTGCGCAATCGGGTTGAGATCTGGTGATTGACTCAGCTATTGCAGAATATTCCACTTCTCTGCCCTAAAAACTCCTGGGTTACTTTCACAGTATGTTTTGGGTCATTGTCCATCTGTACTGCGAAGTGCTGTCAATCAACTCTGTTGCATTTGGCTGAATCTGAGCAGACAGTATATCCCTGTACACTTCAGAATTCATCCAGCTGCTTCTGTCTTCTGTCACATCATCAATAAACACTAGTGACTCAGTGTCATTGGAAGATATGCATGCCCATGTTTCACACTGCTTCCACCATGTTTTACAGAAGATGTGCTGTTCCAAGCATTCTCCCCATCATTCTGGTATACTAGGTTGGTCTTGGTTTCGTCTGTCCAAAGAATTCTGTTCCAGAACTGGGCTGACTTCTTTAGCTGTTTTTTCGGCAAAGTTTAACCTGACCTGTCTATTTTTGAGGGTTTAATAGGATTTGGAGGAATTAATGGTTTGCAACTTGTGGTTAACTTTCTGTATTTGCTCTCATGAAGTCTCCTCTTTATGGTAGACTTAGATCCCGATACACCTACTTCCTGGAGAATGTTCTTCACTTGAGTGGATATTGTGAAGGGGTTTTTTTTCTTTACCATGGAGAGGTTCCTGTGATCACCACCACTGCTGTCTTCCATGGACGTCCAGTCCTTTTTGAGTTCCCAAGATCACCAGTGCACTCCTTTTTTCTCAGAATGTACCGAACAGTTAATTTTTCCACTCCTAACATTTCTGCCATCTCTCTGATGAATTTCTTCCTTTTTTCAGCCTAAGTATGGTCTGTTTCATTTGAGAACTCCTTCATGTTATGGGTTCACAGGAACAGCTTCCAGATGCAAATGCCACACCTGGAATCAACCGCAGACCTTTTATCTGCTTGACTGATGATGGATTAATGAGGGAGTAGCCGATGCAGCCAATGAAATAGCTTTTGAGTCAATTGTTCCATTACTTCTGTGTGCCTGAAATAAGGACATTTTGCATATAAATGGTTGCAATTCCTAAACCGTAACTTAAATCTGGATGTGAATACCCTCAAATTAAAGCTAAGAGTCTGCACTTTAAGCCCATATTCATTAAATAACTGTATCTTGAATATGTTTTGGTAAACAGCTAAAATAACAACACTTGTATCACTGTTCCAATACTTTTGGAGGGTAGTGCAGAAGCACAAAATACTATCAATACCCATCACACATACGCACTGCAATAGATATAAACATGCTACGTCCCTTTAGGTGCCATCGTGATAACGGCAGGAGAACATTGTGATATGTGAGTTTGGGGGGGTTTGTTCTATGTCTGACGTCAGAGAGTACGACATCAGGCGGGCTACCGCCCGTGTATTTATATTAATGAAGTTACAAATAAAGTTTGTTTGTTGCTTGCTGTATGATGGCTCATGTCTCACTATTTTCCAACACAACATTTGGCGACGAGGATGGGATGATGAACGGCAATGCCAAATGAAGCAATGGTTTGACAGGAAACATCGGACGAAGGAGCACGGGCTTGCAGTGCCGGACTGGGTCAGGATTATGCGCCTCAACCACACGCACAAGCTACAATCATTCTGGATGACACCGCTACAGATGATGGCGCAGCTGGGTCCTGCCACATTTTGCCTTTCCGACAGATCACAGTGGCACGCTAGCTGCTTCAGGAAATCACTGCCGATCCAGGGTCAGAGGGCGTCAACGGGCGTGATGGACACAAGTTGGGACTTTGCTGATGAAGAACATGAGGGCATTCAGGAGCAGGTGAAGGGACCAGCGGCAGAGCCACAGACACTCATCAAGGGTTCAGCAGAGACCACGCCATCTGAGTGACTTTGTTGTGGGGTTTGGCTAGCTAGAACATGTTGGCTAAAAGGTGGCAGAATAATCAACCTCAACACGCAGGCACCTTGGTAGTCCACCCAAGTGCTCAGATAGGGTTTTGTTTAAAGAAAAAAAAAGAGAAGGGGTAATAATTAATGCTAAAATGGGGGGGGGATTCTGCTTTTGTTTTTTGTTTTTTTTTTGGGGGGGGGTGCGTAAATGTGATATTTCAGTTTGGGAGAGTTTGTTCTACCGTAGCCGACGTCTGACGTCAGGCGGGCTACCACCCGTGTATTTTTGTTAGTGAAGTTACAAATAAAGTTTGTTCTTTGCTTGCAGTATGATGGCTCACGTCTCGCTATTTTCTGACATAAACAACATACAAGCAAGATTTCTGCTGGCACAGCTCAATTAGATCTTCTTCTCTGTTTGAATGTCACATTTCATTTTGGACAGTCTTCCTCCATCCATGTTTGAGTTGGTTTTGACTTCTTCCAAAGGCACCACTGCAGTGCAGATCAGTGAATCATTTCATACTCCTATCCTTGTCGGCTGGTTTGTAGACAACAGGTGTAGAAGCAGTGAAAAAGTGAACCAGTGGCATGGAAAATATTTTGATTAAAGTACTGCATATATGGTACATCTGTTCACTGTAGGAGCCCCCCCCCCCCTTCCATTTTCACAGCCGATCACATGGAGTTGCATACCACTGAATGAGACCTTTGATCTCATACAAGAGCTCCCATTGGTCGTAGGATTTAGTCAGACGAGGTACAGCTTGTTTTTCTGACCACTTCACAGTTTTCAGAGTTTGAACAGTCAGTTGAGTTTGGGAAAATGTGGGGGAGGGTGATGTCGGTTGGGCTGGGGTAAAGGTTTAAGACCGGATCTTTAGTCTATAGAAAGTGTGAGAGATAGTTGGTGTTATGCAAGCTCAACAAAAGAGCAGGTTTTGGGTTTTAAACAAATGTTACCAGAATAAATTTGAAAAAGGCTGAGGCAGCTGTTGTTTTTCAAGAGCTGCTGCATCCATTTTGAAACAAACCATAAAAATCCACATAAAGAGGGAAACAGTGGGACTACAATTCCTCAGTATGATGTTGCATTTTTTGTACTTCTTTGTAATAATGCATCGGCATGCTATACAGTTGCAACATTAGCATCATAGATATAACTGCTCAGTTCAGTTACACTGCAAACCCTTAGCAGCTACCTACAAACAGCAGCACAAAAAAAAAGATTTAAATCGCCAGTCAGGAGGCGTATGTGTGCTTCTGCTTCAAGATTGGGTGAAATGTGAACAGTTGACCTGCTTGGATTGGCTGTTACAAAGGAGGCACGATGCCAGCAGGACCCCAACCCAACTGGTTTCAACCAGAGTAAAGAATGTGCATTAAAGGAAGAAAGCAGAATGAGAAGATGTGAAAGGAGCTATTTAACATTTTCTCTGTGCCAAATGTTTTTAGGGATTTTAAAAGCTTAATATGCATGTGTGCATTACACCTACTTAATACATAAAGTTGTGCACCTGTGTAATAATGTGGGCAAGTTCCAAAACTATTTTTTTATCTCTTGCTTCCATCTGACATAGCATTTGTTCGCAAGTCTTTTTGAATGTGGTAACGACTACAGAAGGAAAGGTGGCTACAGGCAAATGTAAATGACCTACATACTGTATTTCTTTTACACAACATCCTCCACTGGGGTTAGACGGGAACATATTTCTGGACCTCTGTCAGAAAAACAAGCAAGAGCAGCAACAAGTCACGACCAACTAAATCTCCCCAGAACTGGAATAACCCGGTTCAAGTCCACAGTTCTCTTAACTGAATTCAACAGACAGTGATCTGTAAGGCCAAAGGTTTTCTGCATGAGTGTTTGTAGATAAGATGACTTACTGTCTGCAGTGTGTTGGAAAATAAAAACTTTCATCCTTTAACAAATGTTTTAGATGTACAGTATTTATGGATTAACTGACTCATTAACCAGATGACTTGAGTTTAAACAAGTTAGAATAATAAAAAAATATATATAACAATACTCTTCTTTGCCCCATGGATAATTATACAACTTTTACTACAAAAATAACCTCTTTTTGGTGATTTGCATTGGACAAATTACCCATCTGCATTGTCCTTTTTTTTGTCCTGCAAATTACCCATTTGCAGGACAAAAAATAAGGATCATGCTTAGATTTTTTTCTCTTACCAATTTAATCTCATAAATTTGTGACTTTATTTCTATTAAATTTATTCCTATTTAGTTAGTTATTTTTTCTTGTAAATTAAAGTTTTTTATCTATATAATTATTTTTTTCTGGCATTTACTAATTTTTCTCATTGTCTATTTAATTGGACAGCAGTGATTCCAGGTGTACACGCTGCTTCAGTGGTGTTCTAATAATTTTTAATTAAATTAACAGTCTGTGGCTTCTTATAATGTGTGTAGCATGTTGTGAACTTTAATTTCCACAGTAAGGTGCAGTTTGAAAAAAAAGACCGTCTGGTCTTGTGTTCTGGGTTCATGGAAATAATTAGCCCTGTTAAACGAGTTAGCTCACTTTTGTTTGGATACCCTTGGTTAAATCTTCACAACATGCAGTTTCTACAAAAATTTCATGCTTCCACTTCTCTATTCACTTGGAGATAGCTATAAGAAGGCGGCAAAGAGAATGTACACAGAAGCATAATAGCTAGCTAGCAGTAAGCGATGATTACTAAAACACGGTACGGAACGTTTCGTCGGCAACCAATCTCCCTGCTGTCAGTCCTACTAGCTAGCTGTGGAACACTACCGGTACTGCAACATCGTCTGCTAAGACGTTTATCCACCTTATTCTTAGCCCCCATGATGCTTTGCGTGAATTATGGGCGCAACTTCCAGTACTAGTTTAGAACGTGTGGTTGTCACTGAAACGGGACACTTTTCCTTGTTAAAAAACAAAGACTCTGGCATCAAATGAATGACATGAATCAAAAGATCAACAAACGGGAACAACAGGAACTGAAAGTTTTTGAATATACAGATCACAACCCACAGGACGTAGAATATAACATAGACCCTGATAATAATTTATTTGGCTCCATCAATAATGACTGTAATTACTACACAGATGATCAGTTTAACACAATGGTCACATCTGATTTCAATATTTCTATGATCCACTTCAACAGCAGAAGTCTCTATGCCAACTTTAATAACATTAAAGATTATTTACATCAATTTAAAGAGCCATTCAATATTGTGGCAATATCAGAGACGTGGCTCAGTGAAGAGAGTGGAGTGGATTTTACCATGGATGGCTATGAATTAAATTATATAAATAGAAAAGTGAAAAAAGGAGGAGGAGTTGCAATTTATGTTGACAAGAGCTTGAAATACAAGGTTGTTGAAAATCTGTCAGTAACTGTGGATGATTTATTTGAATGTATTACAATAGAAATCTGTCTGGACAATGTGAAGAATGTAGTAGTGAGCTGTGTATATAGAACACCTGGATCAAACATTGACTTATTTAAGGACTGGATGGAAAAAATGTATGCAAAACTAACTCATAAAGTTTTGTTCATCTGTGGGGATTTCAATATAGATCTGATGAACTCAAAACAACATAGTTTGACAGAAGAATTTATCAACACAATGTACAGTATGGGCTTACATCCAACAATTACCGGACCTAGCAGAATCACGTCACACAGTGCCACACTAATAGATAACATATTCACAAACATTATGGAAAATAATATCAGGAGTGGGCTTTTATTGAATGATATCAGTGACCACCTGCTGATTTTTGTTGTCTATCAATGTGATTATAGGAAGAAAAAGCATACCAAAAATATTAAATATAAAAGAATAAGAACCGAAGAATCAATGTATTTACTGACAAAGGAATTATTAATACAAGATTGGAAGATAGTTTATGATGAAATTGACATAAATAAAGCATATGATAATTTTTTACAAATATTTCAATCATTGTACAATAAAAACTGTCCTATAAAACAATACAGTGACAGACAACAAAAAAAAAAAAATTCTTTGGGTCACCAAGGGGTTAATAAATGCATGTAAAAAGAAGAATACATTATATAAACAATTCATTAAATGCAGAATGGTGGAAGCTGAGATCAAATATAAAAGATATAAAAATAAGCTTACTAATATAATGAGGACCTGTAAGAAAGAATATCACAACAGAATATTAGAGGATAACAAAAATAACTTAAGAGGAATATGGCAAGTACTCAATGGGATTATTAGTAATCGTCCTAAGAATGCTAATTATCCAGAATATTTTATTGAAAATGGCAATTTGATAAATAATATGGAAGATGTGGTCAGTGGTTTCAATAAATTTTTTGTAAACGTTGGTCCTAAATTAGCAAAATCAATAGTGACACCAGAAACAAACTACAGTGGTTCTGTGAATGAAATAGAAGATAGAAATCCAAACACAATCTTTTTGGGTGCAGTTACTGAAAAGGAAATTATCGAGACTGTGAGTAAATTTAAGAACAAAAAAATCAACGGACTGGAATGAAATTGACATGACAATAGTGAAAAAAGTAATTGAAGGAATTGTTAAGCCACTCACCCACATCTGTAACCTGTCATTTCAAACTGGTACATTTCCAGACAAAATGAAAATAGCAAAAGTAATACCTCTATACAAAACAGGAGACAGTCATCGCTTCACAAATTACAGGCCAGTCTCTTTACTCTCACAATTCTCCAAAATACTTGAAAAAATCTTCACTAAGAGACTGGATGATTTCACTAAAAAACACAACCTCCTTACAGATAGCCAGTATGGTTTTAGAGCAGATAAATCTACATCTTTGGCACTGATTGAACTTATAGAAGAAATTACCAGTTGTATAGATAAAAAAAGGTTGCTGTAGGAGTATTTATAGATTTAAAGAAAGCTTTTGACACCATTGACCACAGAATACTACTAAGGAAACTGGAAAGGTATGGGATAAGAGGGGTCGGACTGAGTTGGGTGGAAAGTTATTTAAGTAACAGACAACAATTTGTACAAATTGGTGAGCACAAATCACCCTTCATGGACATCACTTGTGGTGTGCCCCAGGGGTCAGTTTTGGGACCCAAACTCTTTATTTTGTATATAAATGACATATGCCAAGTATCAAAAATTCTGAAATTTATTTTGTTTGCGGATGACACAAATATCCTTTGCACTGGTGAGAATTTGCAGCAGGTTTTAGAGGTGGTCACAACTGAAATGGAAAAGTTAACGCAGTGGTTCAACAAAAATAAATTATCTCTAAATCTAAAAAAACCAAAGATTATGTTGTTTGGAAATTATAAAATAAATCATGAAATAATGGTAACGATAGATGATACCAGAATAGAAACAGTACAGGAAAATAAGTTTCTGGGGGTGACGCTAGACAATAAAATCTGCTGGAAACCTCACATCAGTCACATCCGGGCCAAGTTAGCAAAATGTATAGGCATACTGGGGAAGACAAGACACATCTTGGACTATAAATCATTGGTCTTATTGTACAATTCACTGTTTTTACCTTATCTTAACTATTGTGTAGAAGTCTGGGGAAACACCTACAAGACCAACCTACAGTCAATATGCACATTACAAAAAAGGGCTATAAGGATAATAAACAATGTAGGATATAGAGACCATACCAATTTGTTGTTTTTAAAGTCACATGTCACAAAGTTCATCGATTTAGTTAAATTTAAGACAGCACAAGCAATGTACAGGGCAATTAATAATCAACTCCCAACTAATATACAAAAAATATTTAAAAAAAGAGACAATGATCATAATTTGAGAGGAGACTTAAACTTTACAAAACCCAAGATACGAACAACCAAGAAAAGTATGTGCATATCTGTCTGTGGGGTGGATTTGTGGAACAGACTGGAGCCGGAACTGAAACTATGTACAAACAGAAATCAATTCAAAAAGAGGTATAAACACCATTTGCTGAAAGGATATATGTTAGAAGGGTAGTATTTATATGTACGATTCATTATGTTCACTCTGGGACATTATGGGACACTATGGAATGGTGGGTGGGACAGCACTGTGTATATCTGTGTTGTTTGAGGCTAGTTTTGATGTATGGACATCAATGTATGTTAGGATGGATGGGTGTTAATGCTGATTTGTAAAAAATACAGTAAATTGTTTACTCGGGGTCTTAAAGGTGGTAATTTGTATAAAATTCACATGGGTGTATTTATGGAAAAGAGGAGATGGAATTAATAAGTGTTCACTTCTTCCTTCTCCCTTTCGAACAGTGTATACTGTTACTTTATTGCATTTGTAATTTGTTTGTTTTTGTTAGATACTTTATTTCTAACAAAAAAAAAATATATCTATCAAAAATGCAGGAACATGGCCTTTTGCACCTCAAAAGCAGTAATATAATCATACCACTTCCCACAACTATGGAGGGATGAGAAGATGACTTTAAAAAGTGGCCTGGCAGACAGTAGCTCCGTTAGCACCGCTGCTAAGATGCTAACACTGTAAACAAATAAAAGCTCTGAGATCTATCGTTTCCACTGTGGAGGACCCAGTCAGTATGTTCTCTACTCAGACTGAACAGCACAGCAGGAGGAGATGCATAAGAGAGGAGAAACAGATAGATATGCATTCTCCTCCGGTCTGCGTAATAATGCGCCGGCAGGCTGGGTGACAAAAGGGAACTGTCATGGGGGGTGTATGTGTGTTAATGCAAACAGTACAGAGGGGATTGTCAGGGTAAAGGTACTCATGTTAATGCAGCACCACAGGTTGTAGGGCGTGTGGTATGGTATAAAAAGAGAGGTGCCCGCGACCTGGTTTTTACGCTTCTTATTCTTGTGAATGTTAAAGAGAGATTAATAAAGTCTGCTCTGCTCCGGAACCGCCTCGCCTGATTAGTCCTCTCTACACTGGTGACCCTTGACGCACAATGGAACTCGAGGCGAACACCCCGGAGACGACGCGGACTGAAGGTGCCAGCACCGTGTGTGCCGTTTCAGTCAAACTCCCAGACTTTTGGCGGGGGGGTGGGGGGATCGGCCAACCGCTCAACAGCATCCTCATAGCGCTCTGTCTCTCCCAATGTACCGAGAATTCTTCGGCGCGGATGATGGGCCAGGAGTGCTTGTCGTCTTCTCCCATCGAGTCCACCTAGTCCCAGCGCCCCGATGTGACCCTCAAACATGGCCCTCCACCTCGGCCAAAGGATCCCTGGCTCTCCCGTGTACTCCAGAAACGGCACTACGGGTTGAGGTAGCCCATACGCTGCCATAATTTTTCTCGTCGCCAAATGGCATGTATGAATAATACGAGACAGGAGCCGTGCTGAGCTAAACGGCGAACCGCTCTTTATAATCAGAACAGAGAATTATATACACCAGTGGCTGTGGCCGCCTGACGTCACCCTGTGGGCGGGTACGGCATCACACACACACTACACTCACGACACCATGCTATCTACTACTGAACATCTAGCCCTTTCGTTTGCATTTTTGTTGACAATAAAGCTGTCAAAAGGCCAATAAAACAATGACATACATTGTAGATGTACAGAACAGGTCAAATATGTTTTAACATTCTGTGTACTCTTATAAATATCAACCTGTTTTTTCCAGTATTTGAGTGAGTTTTCCACTTGCTGAGATGTGAATTTGAATTTCGCTCACCTTCTTCCCTTTTATTTTTTCCTTCTTTATCAACGTACAAGTCACAACAGGTCTCCTTTGCTATTTTTTTTCAAGAACAGCTTTAATTTCAGAGACCTAGAATGCCCAATGTTTCCCACCTTTCCATAAAGTCAGTTTGCAGGTTGGCACTGACCTCTTTTTCCGCTCCTTTGGGCACAGAGTCATCATGCTCACATACGCAAACCTGCAGCTTATTTGTTCTCACACAGTCAGAATTAACCCTTTGACTGAAAAATCAATTTGGTATTAATGAACCTTTAAGTAAAAAAAAAAGCTGTAATGAGACTTCATAAGAGTTCCCCAGTTGTTCTTGCATAATATGCATTTGTTATGTTATTATTTCATTGACTTTTACAATAATTTTGTATTTAGGTTGACAATTTTCATTGTTTAAACTTTCATAATTTAAACAATTTTATTTTTTCCCCCAGTGGAAATCATAACTAAAACATCTCTGAACTACAGACCCATTTGCATGACTAATTTTTGCACTGTCTGTTTCTACGTGTTTACTGTCTATTCTATTTCTATATACATTGTAACTTATTTTCTAAGACAAAAGTTGTTCATTTGTTAACACAGATGTCCAGCCCAAACCTGATGCATTGACGATGCGATTTGCGCGGATCGTTCCATGAGCAGTCTGGACGTCCCACCTGCCGTCAGACGTCTGGCTCAGGCCAGTGACCGGGGCTGGATTGTAAATCTGAGCGCCATACATACGAGCTCCTGCAGCCAGAGCCATAGTCAGGGAGTATGGGTCGATGTGGCCGTCTCCTGGGGTGTACAGACCTGCCAACACCTGAAATCACACAGGGACAGACAGACCAACAAACTTTTTGGCTGTCCCAGTTGGTGACAGAAATTCTTCATTGACACGTCTACAGCAATATAACACGTTCAGCACTCTCAAAGACATGTTCAAACTCACAAAATGAACACAATGAAAAAAGTAAACATGGTTAAAAAGGAGACAGCAAATAAAATCATGTGCAGTACGATAACCATTTGATTTTTTTCAGGACGGTTATTGCAGAGGGAATAAATGATTTCTTGTAAATGTTTTTATGGGCCAAAGGAACTTTATATTGTCTGCCTGATGGCAGTAACTGAAAAGAGTGATGGAGGGGGTGAGGTGGGTCCTCTGTGATCAGGGGGCAGAGCGCTGATACAGTTCACACAGTGTTGTCTGGGGTGAGCCAGTGATTTTGCCAGCCTGATTAACTATATGGGAAAGCTTTGTTTTGTGCTTGATGAAGAGGGAGCTGTACCAGCATGAAATGTTAAAAGTGAGAATGGATTCAATTGATGAAGTTACTATTGATAAAGAATCCCAACTGATCGACCATGTCCAAAACTATAGTTGTGTTAGATTTGATTTTTTTACTCATCAGCTAAAAGTCTCAAAATTGAACCTCATCTGCTCTGTTTGAGACATAATACTAAAACGAGAAGGAATCAGTAACATGAATAGATGTCATAATTGTGATACAATTCCATGGATTTGTGGCAGGGATCAGATTTTCTCCACGATTATCATTCCCTGAAATTTCGAGATGACAATATTGCTACATCTATAGAAAATCTGAACCAAAATAATAATCCCAACAGCTAAACTGATTTTTATTCTATATGTTTTTGTTAACACTGTATATCTTGAACCCCTCCATAGATCGCCACCTTATCATGGTGAAGAGGTTTCAGTGCCCTAATGATCCCAGGAGCTATGTTATCAGGGACAGGGACAATTTGCCCCCGGTAGGGTCCCCCCAAGACAAATTGGTTCTGGATGAAGGACCAGACCAGGAGTTTTCCAGTAGAAAAAAAAAAAAAGTCACGTGAGTCCGCCCTCCAGTGGGCTCACCACCTGCAGGAGGGATCATGGGAATCATGATGAACTGTGAACCAGGTGGTAGTCTGGGCTACTCTGCTTGGACTGCTGTCCCCAGGACCTAGACAACCGGATAAGCTGTAGAAAATGGATGGATGGATGGATGGATGGATGGATGGATGGATATCTTGATTACTGCCAATATTAGTGTATCAAGACACCTCTGATTTGTGGGCATTGTTTTAAGGACTACGGTGTATTTTGTGACAGACTGATTGATATTTGAATAATTAAAAGGACATTGTCCTGTTCTTTCCTCAAAATGCAACACAAAAACAGGAATGTTTTTTTCATTAAGAATAGGTTTTAAATTGAATTTTTGCTATACAAAGTTTGATGTTGCCCATGTAATGTTGTGCTCAAATAAATGTTTAGTTATGGTTGACAACGCAGTGAACAACATTTTGCATGATTTTTGGGCTTGATTTGCCCCACTCGACAATCAGGGGTGTGTGGCTTACTGCGAGTCTTGGCTTAACCACCAACAGTGGTGTGAAAAAGTGTTTGCCCCCTTCTTGAATTCTCATTTTTTTGTATGTTTGTCACACTTAAATGTTTCAGATCAGGGGTGTCCAACCATGTGCCATGGGGAGCCAAGACCCTGCAGGTTTTACCTCCAACCAGTGTCTTCAACAGCAGATTTCTGTGAACTTCTTCCCACTGATTGCTGATAAGTGAAAACACCTGCTGAAGAGACTGGGTAGAAGAGAAAACCTGCAGGGTCTTGGCTCTCCATGGCACATGGTTGGACACCCCTGTTTCAGATCATCAAACAAATTTAAATATTAGACAAAGATAACACGAGTAAACACAAAATGCACTTTTTAAATGAAGGTGTTTATTATTAAGGGTAAAAAAAAAAAGCCAAACCTACATGGCCCTGTGTGAAAAAGTGATTACCCCTCTGTTAAAACATAAATTAATTGTGGTTTATAGTAAGTAAGTAAGTAAGTAAAATTTATTCATATAGCACTTCTCACAGAAAGAATCACAAAGTGCTTCACAATAAAAGACGACACATATGAAGACAGGCAGTAGCCAGGCCAAACACAAGCGCCATCTTGTCAATCAATTTATCACATCTTTGGAAAGCTGAGTTCAATTTCTCGAGCCACACCCAGACCTGATTACTGCCACACCTGTTCTCAATCAAGAAATCACTTAAATAGGACCTGCCTGACAAAGTGAAGTAGAAGATCCTCAAAAGCTAGACATCATGCTGCAATCCAAAGAAATTCAGGAACAAATGAGAAACAAAGTAATTGAGATCTATCAGTCTGGAAAAGGTTATAAAGCCATTTATAAAGCTTTGGGACTCCAGCAAACCACAGTCAGAGCCATTATCCACAAATGGCGAAAACATGGAACAGTGGTGAACCTTCCCAGGAGTGGCCGGCTGACCAAAATTACCCCAAGAGCGCAGCGACGACTCATCCAAGAGGTCACAAAAGACCCCACAACAACATCCATAGAACTACAGGCCTCACTTGCTTCAGATAAGGTCAGTGTTCATGACTCCACCATAAGAAAGAGACTGGGCAAAAATGGCCTGCATGGCACAATTCCAAGATGAAAACTACTGCTGAGCAAAAAGAACATAAAAGCTCGTCTCAGTTTTGCAAGAAAATATCTTGATGATCCCCAAGAGATTTGGGAAAACACTCTGTGGACTGATGAGACAAAAGTTCAACTTTTTGGGAGGTATGTGCCCCATTACACCCAGCGTAAAAGTAAGATAAGCCTTTATTAGTCCCACAATGGGGAAATTCCAGGATTGCAACAGCACAGGGATAGCAACACTCAGAGCAACAATCAAGAAGACAAGAAAAACAAGAGCAGCGAATATACATACACTACCGTTCAAAAGTTTGGGGTCACCCAGACAATTATTTTGTGTTTTCCATGAAAAGTCACACTTATTTACCACCATGTGTTGTAAAATGAATAGAAAATATAGTCAATACATTGACAAGGTTAGAAATAATGATTTGTATTTGAAATAATAATTTTTTCCTTCAAACTTTGCTTTCGTCAAAGAATCCTCCATTTGCAGCAATTACAGCATTGCAGACCTAACATGATTGCACAAGGGTTTTCTAATCATCCATTAGCCTTCTGACGCAATGAGCAAACACATTGTACCATTAGAACACTGGAGTGATAGTTGCTGGAAATGGGCCGCTATACACCTATCTAGATATTGCACCAAAAACCAGACATTTGCAGCTAGAATAGTCATTTACCACATTAGCAATGTATAGAGTGTATTTCTGATTAGTTTAAAGTTATCTTCATTGAAAAAAAGTGCTTTTCTTTCAAAAATAAGGAAATTTCTAAGTGACCCCAAACTTTTGAACGGTAGTGTATGTACATATAAATATATAAATATATAAATACACAGGGCGGAGCATTGTAGCTAGATGGAATAAATATATAAATATATATACACACATACACACATATACACAGATCCCCTCATGGATCGTCACCTTATCCCCTCATGGATCGTCACCTTATCCCCTCATGGATCGTCACCTTACCCCTCATGGATTGTCACCTTATCGTGGTGGGGGGGTTTGCGTGCCCCAGTGATCCCAGGAGCTATGTTGTCCGGGGCAATTTGCCTCTGATAGGGTCTCCCAAGACAAACTGGTCCTGGGTGAAGGGCCAGACTAAGAACGATCCAACAGACTCATGATAAATTGTATATCAAGGATTCAGTGTACCCCGCCCGGTATGGGGTTACCGGGGCCCCACCCTGGAGCCAGGCCTGGGGGAGGGGCTCGAAGGCTAGCGTCTGGTGGCCAGGTTTCCACCCATGGGACCCGGCCGGGCTCAGCCCGAAGGAGTTACATGGGTCCGCCCTCCAGTAGGTTCACCACCTGCAGGAGGGATCATGGAAGTCCGGTGCTATGTGGATTAGGTGGCAGTCAAAGGCGGAGACCTTGGCGGACTGATCCCAAGCTTTCTAAACTGGCTTTTGGTACGTGGAATGTCACCTCTCTGGTGGGGAAGGAGCCTGAGCTGGTGTACGAGATTGAGCGATACCGGCTAGATATAGTCGGCCTCACCTCAACACACAGCTCCGGTTCCGGAACCAGTCTCCTGGAGAGGGGCTGGAGCTTGGCCTTTTCTGGAGTTGCCCCGGGCGAGAGGCGACGAGCAGGGGTAGGTATTCTTGTATCGCCCCACCTTGCTGCCTCTATATTGGAGTTTTCCCCGGTGGACGAAAGGGTTGCTTCCCTGCGCCTTCGGGTTGGGAAACGGGTCCTGACCATCATTTGTGCCTATGCACCAAATGATGTTTCAGAGTACCCACCCTTTTTGGAGTCTGTGACTGGGGTGCTGGAGGGTGCTCCTCCTGGAGACTCCATTGTCCTACTGGGGGACTTCAATGCGCACGTGGGCAACGACAGTGAAACCTGGAGGGGGGTGATTGGGAGGAACGGCCTGCCCGATCTGAACCCGAGTGGTGTTCAGTTATTGGACTTCTGTGCTAACCACAGTCTGTCCATAACGAACACCATGTTCAAGCATAAGGGTGTCCATATGTGCACCTGGCACCAGGACACCCTAGGCCGCAGGTCGATGATCGATTTTGTTATCGTATCATCAGACCTGCGACCGTATGTCTTGGACACCCGAGTAAAGAGAGGTGCAGAGCTGTCAATTGATCACCACCTGGTGGTGAGTTGGATCCGATGGCAGGGGAGGAAGCCATTCAGACCTGGTAGACCCAAACGTATAGTGAGGGTGTGCTGGGAGCGTCTGGCTGAGGCCCCTGTCCGGGAGGTCTTCAACTCCCACCTCCGGAAGAACTTCAACCACATTCCGAGGGAGTCTGGAGACATGGAGTCTGAATGGGCCATGTTCTCCACCTCTGTTGTTGAAGCGGCGGCCCAGAGCTGCGGCCGCAAGGTGGTCGGTGCATCTCGTGGTGGCAACCCCCGAACCAAGTGGTGGACACCAGTGGTGAGGGGGGCCATTAAGCTGAAGAAGGAGTCCTATCAAGCTTGGTTGGCTTGTGGGACTCCCGAAGCAGCTGAGGTGTACCGGCAGGCCAAGCGGAGTGCAACTCGGGTGGTTGCTGAAGCAAAAACCCGGGTATGGGAGGAGTTCGGTGAGGCCATGGAACAAGACTTTCGGTCGGCTTCAAAGAGATTCTGGCAAACTGTTCGGCGGCTCAGGAGGGGAAAGCAGCTCCCCGTCCACACTGTGTATGGTGCGGATGGGACACTGTTGACTTCAACTGGGGATATCGTCGGGCGGTGGAAGGAATACTTCGAGGATCTCCTCAATCCCACTGATACGCCTTCCACAGAGGAAGCAGGGTTTGGGGACAAGGGGGATGACTCGCCTATCACAGGGGCTGAGGTCGCCAAGGTGGTTAAAAATCTCCTTGGTGGCCGGGCCCCGGGGGTGGACGAGATTCGCCCCGAGTACCTCAAGGCCCTGGATGTTGTTGGGTTGTCATGGTTGACACGCCTCTGCAACATTGCGTGGAGGTCGGGGGCAGTGCCTTTGGCATGGCAAACCGGGGTGGTGGTTCCTCTCTTCAAAAAAGGGGACCGGAGGGTGTGCTCCAACTTTAGAGGGATCACACTCCTCAGCCTCCCTGGGAAGGTCTATGCCAAGGTACTGGAGAGGAGAGTCCGGCCGTTGGTCGAACCTCGGATTCAGGAGGAGCAATGTGGTTTTCGTCCTGGCCGTGGCACATCGGACCAGCTCTTTACCCTCTCGAGAATTCTTGAGGGTTCGTGGGAGTTTGCCCAACCAGTTTACATGTGTTTTGTGGACTTGGAGAAGGCATTTGACCGCGTCCCTCGTGGATTTTTGTGGGGGGTGCTTCGGGAGTATGGGGTATCGGGCTTGTTGTTACGAGCTATTCGGTCTCTGTACGACCGTTGTGAGAGTTTAGTTCGTATTGCCAACACTCGGTCGGAGTCATTCCCAGTGAGAGTTGGACTCCGCCAGGGCTGCCCTTTGTCACCGGTCCTGTTCATAATTTTTATGGACAGGATTTCTAGGCGCAGCCAGGGAATGGAGGGTGTCATGCTTGGTGACCACAGGATCTCATCTCTGTTGTTTGCAGATGATGTTGTCCTGTTGGCTTCATCCAGCAATGACCTACAGCTCTTGCTGGGACGGTTTGCCGCTGAGTGTGAAGCGGCTGGGATGAGAATCAGCACCTCCAAGTCCGAGTCCATGGTCCTCAGCCGGAAAAAGGTGGATTGTCCTCTCCGGGTTGGGGACAGGCTCCTGCCCCAAGTGGAGGAGTTTAAGTATCTTGGGGTCTTGTTCACGAGTGAGGGGAAAATGGAGCGAGAGATCGACAGACGGATTGGAGCAGCATCTGCAGTGATGCGGACGTTGTACCGGTCTGTTGTGGTGAAGAGGGAGCTTAGTTCTAAGGCAAAGCTGTCGATTTACCAGTCAATCTACGTTCCTACTCTCACCTATGGTCACGAGCTTTGGGTAATGACCGAAAGAACGAGATCGCGGATACATGCGGCTGAAATGAGCTTTCTCCGTAGGATTGCTGGACTCACCCTCAGAGATAGGGTGAGGAGCTCAGTCATCCGGGAGAGGCTCAGAGTAGAACCGCTGCTCCTCCACATTGAAAGGAGTCAGTTGAGGTGGTATGGGCATCTGATTAGGATGCCTCCTGGACGTCTCCCACTTGAGGTGTTTCAGGCACGTCCCACTGGGAGGAGACCCCGGGGCAGACCCAGGACTCGGTGGAGAGACTATGTCTCCCAGCTAGTCTGGGAACGCCTTGGTATCCCCTCTGAAGAGCTGGAGCAGGTGGCTGGGGAGAGGGAAGTCTGGGCTTCTCTGCTTGAACTGCTGCCTCCGCGACCCGGACCTCCGGAAAAGCGGTAGAAGATGGATGGATGGATGGATGGATATACACACAGTGCGGAGCATTGTAGCTAGATGGAATAAACAGCATAACCGTCTGCTTAGTTATCCTACATAGTATGAATATGTACCCATACATATTGTCACCCTCCGTAGCGACAGATATTGTCCTAGTTGTATACTGGAGGGGACCATTGTGTAAGTCTGTTGCGTCTTTTGAATTCAATACTATTAGGTCGTCACATTTTTTTGCTATCTCTGCGAGCAGCCCTGCTTAGGTTATACAGTCTGACAGCCGTAGGTAGGAAGGACCTGTGAAACCTCTCAGTTGGGATGATGGTGGGATACATCATCCTCAGTTAGGATGATGTAGTCTGCTGCTAAATGAGCTCCTCAGTGCGTTCAGTATGTCCTGCATAGGGTGGGACTCGGACTCCAGCAGAGATGACAGTTTAGCCACCATCCTTCTCTCTCCTATCTCCTCCACTGGGTCAAGGCGCTGTCCCAGGACAGAGCTAGCTTTCTTGATCAGTTTGTTCAGTCTCTTCCTATCGGCTGCTGTAATGCCACTGCCCCAGCAGACCACTCCAAAAGTGATGGCTATGCCACCACCGTGTCGTAGAATGTCTTCAGGAGCACTCCTTGTACACCAAAAGACCTGAGTCTCCTCAGTAGGAACAGCCTGCGCTGTCCCTTCTTGTAGAGTGCGTCGGTATTGTGTGACCAGTCTAGTTTATTGTTCAGATGAACACCCAGGTACTTGTAGGATGTCACCATCTCAATGTCTGTTTCCTGTATGTTTACTGGTGCTGTGAGGGGTTGTCCTTGCCTGCGGCAGTCCACCACCAGCTCCTTAGTTTTCCTCGCGTTGATCTGGAGGCAGTTCCGATGGCACCAGTCCATGAAGTCCTGGATAAGTCCTCTGTACTCAGCTTCATCTCCGTTGGAGATGAGGCCGATGATCGCAGAGTCATCAGAGAACTTCTGTAGATGGCAGTGTGCTGTGTTGTGTGAGAAGTCCACAGTATAAAGGGTGAACAGGAAGGGAGCCAAAACCGTTCCCTGGGGGGCCCCCGTGCTACCGATGATCGTGTCGGACACACAGTCCTGAGTTCTCACAAACTGTGGCCGGTTAGTGAGGTAGTCCAGGATCCATGATGACAGGTGCTGGTCCACCCCTGTGCACAGCAGCTTGTCCTTCAGGATCATCGGTTGGATGGTGTTGAAAGCACTGGAGAAGTCAAAGAACATGATCCTCACCGCATTCCCGGGCTTCTCCAGGTGGGACAGAGAACGGTGAAGAAGGAAGATCACTGCATCCTCCACCCCAATGCCATGCTGGTAGGCGAACTGCAGTGGATCCATCGCTGGTCCCACCAGGGGGCGGAGGTGAGCAAGGAGCAGTCTCTCCAGGGTCTTCATCATGTGGGACGTCAGAGCCACTGGTCTGTAGCTGTTCAGGTCTCTGGGGTGGGAAGTCTTTGGTACAGGTACCACACAAGATGTTTTCCACAACTGTGGTACCCTCCCCAGCTTCAGACTCAGGATGAAGATGAGCTCCACAATCCCACACAGCTGGTCTGTACAGGACTTGAGGAGCTTTGCGCTAATGCCGTCCGGTCCCGACGCCTTCCTCGCCTTGATCTTCCTCAGCTCTGTCCTCACCTGGGTCTTAGTGAGGGTCATGTTGGGGGGCTGTGTGTTGGGAGTGGGGGGGTGTTGGTGGAGTGGGGTGTGGGCAGCAGGACTCGATGTCTTTAGAGGCAGCAGTGGTTGTTGTGCAATCGGGGGGGAGGGCGGTTGGTCAAACCTATTAAAAAACAGAGTCAGATTGTTTGCCCACTCTCTGCCCCCTGTGGCCTGGGGGGGAGGTATTCTGGAGCCCAGAGATGGTTTTAAGGTTTCTCCAGACCCCACCGATGTCGCTCTGTTGCAGCTTGTCCTCCATCTTCTTCCTGAAGCTGTCCTTGCCTTCTCTGATCTTCCTCCTCAGCTCCCTCTGTACGGACTTCAGCATCTCCCTGTTCCCCGACCTGAAGATCCTCTTCTTCTCTCTCAGAAGTGTTTTTATCTCAGGGTTGATCCAGGGTTTGTTGTTCGAGTAACACCGTATGGTCTTGGTGGGAACGGTGTTGTCCACACAGAAGCTGATGTAGTCCGTGACGGTGTGAGTGAGGCCATCGATGTCCTCACCATGTGGATCGCAAAGCTGCTCCCAGGCAGTGGTTTCAAAACAGTCCTTTAGAGCATCCATTACCTCCTCAGACCATAACTTCACTGTTCGCATGACCGGAGGTTGTCTGTGCACTAGGGGTTTGTACACCGGCAGGAGATGAACCAAGTTGTGATCCGATCTCCCGAGTGGGGGGAGTGGTGATGAGATGTACGCCTCCTTAGTGTTTGCGTAGAATAAGTCCAGTGTTTTATTGTCTCTAGTGTGGCATGTGACATACTGGGTGAACGTGGGTTGAATGGGAGACAGCGAGATATGGTTGAAATCGCCTGAGATGAGGAGAAGAGCATCTGGGTGTTCTGTCTGCAGCCTGCCAGTTACTGAGTGGATGACGTCACGCGCTGTCCCAGCGTTCGCCGTCGGATTTGCATAAATAACAATGCTGATCACGTGTGAGGATTCCCTTGGGAGATATGTAGGCCGCATGCTAACAGCTAGCAACTCCATGTCTCTGTTGCAGTGTTTTTGTTTAGCCGTGATATGTCCCGGTCTGCACCAGTTGTTATTGACATACATTTTTTTTTCCGGTTCCGGTTCCGCCGGACCGGCGGCGCCACACGAGTCGGCTGCCTGTTGCAACAGCCTTTTTTTTATCTTCCTTCTTCTTTCTACACCTTTCACTCTGTATATATATCACGGACGCACGGATCGCCCCGGGGGTCTCCCGGGTCGGCGGACGGAGCCACGGTTTGCAGCGGGAGACGTTACAGCGGGGAGGAGCTAGTGCTAGCTAGCACTTGGCCGCCGCCCGGTGCTAATGGGAAACTCGACATACCGGGAGCTGTAGCGAAAAGGACGCGGGTGCCGGGCTGGAGTTTAGGCAGCGTGAAAGAAATATAAGACAGAATAATAAAGAGCGATGGCAAGAACCAAGCAGACCGCCCGTAAAATCTACTGGAGGAAGAAGCCCCCCAGGAGACAGCTAGCCACCAGGGCTGCTCGGAGAGGCGCTCTGGCCACCGGCAGAGTGAAGAGGCCTCGCCGTCACAGGCCCGTGGCTCTGAGAGAGATCCGTCGCTACCAGAAATCCACGGAGCTGCTCATCCGTAAGCTGCCCGTCCAGCGCCTGGTGAGGGAGATCGCTCAGGACTTCAAGACCGTCCTGCGTTTCCTGAGCTTCGCCGTCATGGCTCTGCAGGAGACCAGCGAGGCCCACCTGGTGGGTCTCTTCTTCGCTAAGGGGGTCACCATCATGCCCAAAGACTTCCAGCTGGCCCGCTGCATCCGCGGAGAGAGAGCTTAGACTTTCTGCTGCACATTCACCAGCCATAATGCTCTGCACTGTGTGTCTATATATATACATTTATAGTAATATGGACATATGTTTACTAGATGTTGTTTTTTCTTGCCTTCTGATTGTTGCTCTGAGTGTTGCTATCCCTATGCTGTTGCAATCCTGGAATTTCCCCATTGTGGGACTAATAAAGGCTTATCTTATCTTATCTTATCTTATTATCACTCCTCCACCCCTTGCCTTCCCACTGTCTGGTGTTCGGTCTGCCCGTATTGCGTGGAAACCCTCCAGTTCAATGTTAGCATCTGTTGCTGGTTCTGTTAGCCACGTCTCCATGAATAGCATCAGGCTACACTCCCTGTATTTGCTATCATAGCGGGAGATAGCCACTACCTCATCTGTTTTTCTGAGTAGCAATCGTACATTCCCCATAATAACGGATGGGAGGGCGGGTCTGTACCTTATATTCCTCGCCCGCCGTCTTATTCCAGCATGACATCCACGCCGCTTTCGTCTTATTTCTCCCGGTATGTTGAGTTTTTGCGTTAGCATCGTGGGCCGGTTAAGTGCTAACAGCTGGTCCCTATTGTACTGCCTCCTACAAGAAACAGTGGCTCCGTCCGCTGGCTCAGGAGACATTTGGGTGATCTACGTGTCTGTGATGGATCAAGGTGTCACCAAAACAGAAAGATTAGCAAGAGAGCCAGATAGTAAATAGAAATAGGAAGAAATTGATCCGCTGTTGCAAAAAGGCAGCCTACTCGTGTGGCGCCGGAAGTTGTCAATCAAAAGTAACACAGCATTTCAGAAAAGGAACATCATACCAACACTAAAATATGGTGGTGGTAGTGTGATGGTCTGGGGCTGTTTTGCTGCTTCAGGACCTGGAAGACTTGCTGTGGTAAACGGAACCATGAATTCTGCTGTCTACCAAAAAATCCTGAAGGAGACTGTCCGGCCATCTGTTCGTGATCTCAAGCTGAAGCGCATTTGGGTTCTGCAGCAGGACAATGATCCCAAACACACCAGCAAGTCCACCCCTGAATGGCTTAAGAAAAACAAAATGAAGACTTTGGAGTGGCCTAGTCAAAGTCCTGACCTGAATCCGACTGATATACTGTGGCATGATGCTAAAAAGGCGGTTCATGCTCGAAAACCCTCCAATGTGGCTGAATTACAACAATTCTGCAAAGATGAGTGGGCCAAAATTCCTCCACAGCGCTCTAAAAGACTCATTGTCAGTTATCGCAAACGCTTGACTGCAGTTGTTGATGCTAAGGGTGGCCCAACCAGTTATTAGTTTTAGGGGGCAATCACTTTTTCACACAGGGCCATGTAGGTTTGGATTTTTTTTTAACCCTTAATAATAAACACCTTCATTTAAAAACTGCATTTTGTGTTTACTTGTGTTATCTTTGTCTAATATTTAAATTTGCTTGATTATCTGAAACATTTAAGTGTGACAAACATGCAAAAAAATGAGAAATCAGGAAGGGAGCAAACACTTTTTCACACCACTGTACGTGTCTACATAATCTTCAAGTGTGGGGTGCCAATTAAGGTTGGGGCCTCCCACTGTAAATATCAAACCTGTTTGACATTTGTCATTCCCAACTGGACATTGTGAATGGAAACACAGCTACCTATACTGTCATCTCACCCAGTACTTCACCTATACTAGTGTCTGCCGAATCGTGCCTACAAACGGCAGTTGTGAGGTCTCGCAACCTGACCAAATCATCAAATTAGTACAGTCTGAGGATTATAATGTGAAAAATCGAAGAAGTTAGGGCCCCTTTTACACAGATGGAGACCGTTGCGTGACCACCAAGAGACCAAAAATTGACATGATCTCTCAATGATCTTCTAAAGCCTCAGAAAAAGCAATTTCTGTGTAAATGTTTAAAAGATCATTGTATGTTTCAGTTCATGGCAATCTATAGAGATGTTTGAAAGATCCTTGAGAGATCATTGAGAAACAAGGATCTCAGCAACACCTGAAGCATGACAATCCTGAAATTCCTGTGTGGAATGAGGGAACAATTCAACGACTGCAGGGATGTTACACATGTACTGACTGGAACTTGTTTCTGGAACTTGTTTGAGGGGATCTTGGCTGACCTCGATGAGTTTACTGATGTAACATTGAATTATATCAAGTTTGTGAGGAAACTTGCATCCCTATGAAAACAGTCGCTGTATATCCAAATGAGAAGCCCTGGTTTTCCCAATCAATACGTGTCCAACTTGACGCTAAGTTGGCGGCCTATAGATCAGGTGATGCTGAGGCCATCAAAAAGTCAAAGTATGACTTGCACCGTGCTATCAAGAATGCCAAATTGCGTCATGGTGATCGACTTGAAGAGGCAACAACCAGTGGCGACTGAAGGGATGTATGGAAGGGGGTGAACCAGATCACTGGCTACAATCCAAGGCCCAAGTACCTACTGATGACTCCACACTTCCCAACCAGCTCAATCAGTTCTACACATGCTTTGATTGCCCCATTGGAGACCGGCTCATCAGCTCTGAACCAAGCGATGAACTACTACAGGTGTCTGTAGAGGACACCAAGCGTGTGCTTTTCAGATTTAACATCAGGAAGGCCCTGGGTCCTGACGGCATTACATCACGTCTGCTGTGCTCTTGTGTTGACAAGCTGGCCGAGGTGATGAGTGTACTGTAAAACTGGTCTCTCTGGATTTCCGCAGTTCCCCGCCATCTGAAGAACGCCTCAATTCTTCCATTACCCAAGTGCTCACCAGCTATGTGTCTGAACGATTATCGCCCGGTGGCGCTCATTTCCGTAGTCATCAAAGTTTTTGAGAAGCTCATGGTACAACACCTGAAGTCAGTTTTACCATCTACACTCAATCCCTTTCAGTTTGCATATCGGAAAAACCATTCAGTTGAGGATGTCATTACATTAACCCTTCATGAGATTGTCAAGTTTTTGGATATAAAATTCCCCAACTACAATAGAATTTTATTTATAAATTTTAGCTCGGCTTTTAACACTATATCTCCTTTTAGATTGCATGATAAACTATGATCACTGAACATTAGTGTTTCACTGTGTAACTGGATCCTGGACTTTCTCTTGGATCATTCTCAGTGAGTGAAGATTCGAGGTAATATCTCCAATATCATAGTCACCAACACAGGAACACCACAGGGCTGTGTGATCTCACCTTTAGTGTACTCGTTGTTTACGCATGACTGTATATCCATCTATGACAGATGCCTGGTGACAAGGTACGCAGATGACATTACTGTGGCTAGGAAAATCTGTGATTCAGAATCTGAGTATCAGCAAAGTTTTATCTCTTGTTCAGTGGTGTTCAGACAATGATCTTGAATTTAATGTTCAGAAGACAAAGTAAATTGTTGTGGACGTTTGCGTGAGCCCAGCTGAGACTCAACCTCTCATAATTATGGAGGCTGAAGTTGAAATTGTTCAGCAGCACAAATTTCTTGGTTTGTATATTTCTGAGGACTTGAAGTGGGGGTACAGTACGGACCAGATTTACAAGAAAGCTCAGCAGCGGTTTTACAAGAAAGCTCAGCAGCGGCTTTACTTTATGCGCCGCTTGAGGTCGTTTCATGTCAGTCAACATCTGCTGGTGTCCTTTTATCGGGTAGTGATTTACAGTGTCTTGACACAATCATTCCTTGTCTGGTACGGCAATGTGACTGAAGAGCAGAAGAAACACCTCAAATGCATTGTGTCCGCTGCAGAGTGTGTTGCTGGTTGCTCCCTCCCCTCACTGGACAAATTACACCATAATCGAGTACTCAAACAAGAACAAGCAGTTGTGGAAGATGTTCATCATCCTGCTAATCACCTGTTCCAGTCTAGTCATAGATCATCGAGTTTCAATTTTAGGTCATTTATGACTACTTCTGTCCGCCTGAGGAATAGTTTTTGTACCTCTGCTGTTCACATTTTAAATGGTATTTCTTATGTTGAATAATCCTCTTTATTTGTTATTAAGTTTATTTGTTTGAGCCATCTTATTAGGACGTCCTTTCAGCCACCTTGTTGTTTAGCTATGTATTATTTATTCTTTCTTTTATTCTTGACAGATCAAAACAAATTTCACTGTACATGTTTCTTGTATACGTGACAATAAATATATATACACTATACTATCACTGAGGAAGTTTGTTCGGTGACCAAACAGGTATATTTATATTTGAGAGGTTTCTGGTGCTCTTCTACCCCCTTTACACAGGAGTGGAGATCATTGAGAGATCAGTGAGATTGTTAACCAGTCAAGGAGAGCTCAAGGAGTATTCAACGGTCTCATCACTCTCCAATGATCTCTCAGCAATCTTTCAATCAATGCCAAATTTTTCTATCCCGAAGGTAGAGATGGCTGTGAGATCAGTGAAGGATCGCTGAGTGTTCGATGAAAAGACCAATAGAGTTTGCTGCAAGATTGCTGAGAGATCTTTGGGAGATTGATGAGATCATTGAGTGCTCATTGAGAGCTCATTAAAGAATTGTTCAGAGATCACTTCCCTTTGGAGATCATTGAGAGATCTTGCTGATCGCTGAGAAATCAATGAAAGATCATCTGGAGAGCTGGGGCCTCATGTATAAACGGTGCGCACACACAAAAACACAGTGTACACTGATTTTCATGCACACAGTGGGATGTATAAAAACAAACGTGACGTGAGAATCTGAGGGAAGAGCCACAAAGTTTCCACCTGCTGTGAGAAGTTGCAGCTGTCCACAAAATTCTATTTGGCTCTATCAGGTGGGTCTGTTAAACTACAAAACAACTGAATCTCGCAGAATGTATTAAAATAACAGTTCCACTTCAGTTAAAATGCTTTGTTTATGAATTAGTCTGTGAAAAACATGATTTTTAACTCCATAACTCAGCTCATTGAGCGCAGTGAAATCCCGATGAACTGACCTGCCTCACTCATGGACCAGCCAGCACTGCTGTTAACTGGATCCTGTTTCTATAAATGTATCATTTTGACCCAAAGAAAAAAGGAGAGATTCCCTGGGTTAACCTTGAATAAAAGGAGGACCTTGGGGAGTTCTGGGCTGCAATTTACCTGGATTACCAGGGACCCTTAACGGATTTCCCCTCTGATATTTCGGCCTCCTCAGACCTTGGGAAGTGGGTTGGGAGAAACCGTTCTAACACCTGTTGTCTTTGGGTGATTTTGATACCTTGGAGGTCATAACTTAGAAATGAAAGGCCTTTATGTTGTGCAGCTCCATGTGTTCCTCCTGGCTGTCGTGCATAATTTGGATTCTGACAGATCTGGTTTGTAACTTGTATAAATTCAGCTGTAAGATTGGAGTGGTATTCAGTGGTCTTTAGTTATTTATTTGTTTATTTTACTTACTAGCATCACGTCTGTCTGTGCGGATTACCGAGGGCTTCCTTTCACAGCAATTTTTTTTTTTTTTTTTTTTTTCGGTGTGTCAGCACTTGAATTTAAAAACGATAATCCTGAGCTCAATTTTCCACACCAATTTGCAGGTGGCCCCGACAGTGATTCTTTATAAAAGCATTAAAATTCAGTCTCCAGAGGCTGAAGTGTAAAAATTTTCAGAAAGTGCTGCTCATGAACAAGTTACAGAATTTATTTTAATTTGTAAGCATACTTGTCTTTGATATCCAGTTAGGCTGTTCAAACAAACCTCATACAAACCTTGTCCATGTTAATCAGGGGGAAGAGTTCTTGGACTTTCTCTGGTCCAATAAGGTACTGGTCTGTCACATGCCAGTGTGTGCGGGTCATCTGGTACTTCATCTCATCCACCCGCACTGGCGTGGAGGCAATACGAACACTGCCGGGCTGGTGAAGGCCTACTGCCTGCAAAGAAAGGCAACATGAACCACCGTGACATGCATCCAAACCTTGATTAATTAAAAAATAAACTTTAAAGAGGAGCCAAGCCCGTCACCTGTCCAGTCTCAGCCTCCAAGGTCTCATATAGTTTAATACTGTCATAGTGGACTTTCTTCACGTTGATGCCAGGATGGTAATATGTTGTCAAACCGGCCTGAAATACAAAAACACAATGTCAAAATTACTTGAAAATGCATCAAAGAAAACTCAACTGTCCTAAATTACACCTTAATGTTGCATTAATTATTATTATTTGGGGGGGGGGGGTCAGTTTAGGGCACAAGAAACAAATACAAATATCTCCACACTGGTGCAAATTTACATGAACATGTTGCTTTGAAGCCGAGTTAGATTATAATGAAATACTGATGATTACTGCGACTTTAATATCCTGTTAAACCATTAAAAACAAGCCATTACTGTACAGAACAGAGCCTGCCAACCTCTGCTACATAAAAAGTCATTTTCAGATGCTTTTGGCCAAAATAAAATCTGCCTGGAACTAAAAAAAAAAAAAAGTTGATTTAAGTAAATTCATTATATTTTTTCCTGAGAAGGTGTGCTCTCTAATAACTGAAATCTTTTTCTCATAAATATGGAAAAACATCTTGCAAATTTTCCATTTTTTTTTTATTGTATTTTCATACCTTTCCTTTTTTCCTGCTAATGTACCATTTTTTAAAAAATAAATTTGACTTTGACATTTTTACCTGTAATATTGCAAGGTTTTTTCCCCTTAATGTTGCAGATTTTCCTGCAGATTTGGCAGCTTTTTCACTGCGAAGGCCTTTTTCCCCCTTACATTTTAATTGTTCTTCTCATAAGGAAGCAACTTTTTTCTGTAAAACTGCAACACTTTTCCTTGCATTATTTCTACTTTTTTTTTCCATCAAATTTAGTTTTTTTTCCTTGCAAATTTGGGCTTTTTCTCTTGTAAATTTGTAATGCTTATATCTTAAACTTATATATTTTTGCTTATGATTTTCCCTCTTAATTTCTGACTTTACTGCATTTTGGGGATTTAATTTTTTTTCCCTTTTATACATTTGGGACTTTTTTTTCTTTTATATTTAATTATTTTTTTCTTGGATTTTTTTGTGGGGTGGAGTGGAGGGATCAGTATATTTATTTATTTTGCTGTGATTTGTAGTGAGAGTAGGGAGCAAGTGGAAGAGAACCTGGAGAGGTGGAGTTTTGCTGTGGAGAGAAGAGGAATGAAACAGTAGAAGCACGACAGAATACATGTGTGAGAGGGAGGGAGATGTAAAAGATGCAAGGAGTAGAGGTAGTGAAGGTAGATGAGTTTAAATACTTGGGGTCAACCATCAAAAGCAAAGGAAAAAAAAATGAACAAGAGATGTGAAGAAGAGAGTGCAGGCAGGGTAGACTGGGTGGAGATGAGTGTCAGGGATGATCTGTGACAGAAGGATAGCAGCTAGAGTGAAAGGGAAGGTTTACAAGACGGTAGTAAGACCTGCTATGATGTATGGTTTGGAGACAGTGGCACTGACAAAAAGACAGGAGGCAGAGCTGGAGGCGGCAGAGTTGAAGATGGTAAGATTCTCATTGGGAGTGACTAAGAGGGACAGAATTAGAAATGTGTATATCAGCAGGACAGCTCAGGTTAAGTGGTTTGGAGACAAAGTAAGAGAGGCAAGGCTGAGATGGTTTGGACATATGCAGAGGAGGGATATATTGGACAAAGGATGTTGGAAATGGAGTACAGGCAGGAGGAAAAGAGGAAGACCACAGCCACTTCATCCAGTCAGTGACGGTCATAAAGAGGCTTGGTGTGACAGAGGAGAATGCAAGGGATAGGGCGAGATGGAGGCAGACGATCAGCTGTAGCAACCCCTAAAGGGAGAAGCAAGATTTTTTAAAATACATTTTAACTGTATTTTCAACATTGCAGTTTCCTGTTTAAACTAACTATATTGGAACTTGTGGTACATTCCAATTAAGGTTGTAGTTGGGGGGACTACCGGCAAAAAATCAGGATTTGAATCCTCCCAAAAGTCAAATTTTCATCTCGGGAAACTGGGCAGCTTTTACTTCCCCCAAGATCAAAAGATCAAAATCCAAGATGGCTGCCCCCCATGTGCCATGCATCAACAGTAGTGAAAAATGTACTATTTATAAGCACTTCTGTTTTACGTCTCTTCTAGTTCATCGTTCATTCCCTCTAGCTCTGAACAAGTGTCTACAGTGTTTTCATATGCAAATTACTGCGTACTGTGTCATTTTCAGTCAGTGTAGCTAACAGTGGTTAACAAGAAACATGGGGGGGGGGAGGTTCTAATTGGTTGGTCTGGAATGCAGTCAGCTTGGACATGGCATCATTCTGACACCCAGTTTTCGACCTCCAGCCTAAATGGAATGCAACATCCGCTTCAAAAGGCCTCACTCAACAAAACAGCCTTGCTTTAGCTGGAAATGTACAAAATGGATAAAAGGATCAACTCATTCATCCCGTTTCTTACCCAGTGCCTGCCGGGAAAAGCTCTCGCTGCCCCATGAGTGGGGGTAACTGAAGACCCCCAACATGTATAAATAACTCGAGCGCACAGAGCTTGTAAATGAATAAGGGAGAGTGTAGAAGGTTAAAAATAAGACTGCTACTTGTGATGAAAACTAGATTAACAGCTGGACGATACGCAGAACTGAGTGAGACTTTCGACGAAGAGCTTCTCCAGACTTCGGACTCATGGTTGCGTAAAAGTGGACGTTTCTTTTCTTGATGTCAGTAAATTGTCTGATTGAGCTAAAACTTTAAATTCACAGGGACCAAACTGAGATATTTTCAAGTTGGGTGGAACAACTTATAAATAAAGATGACTAGGAAAAAAGTGACATCTGATGTCACGATTCAAACGTCTGAAGTGCAGTTTAATTTGTATTGCCATGTCTTGAGAATTTCCACTTTTACAAGCTTATTCACAAATTATTTAAAACACAAACACAATTCACATTCTCATGCAAGATAAAATTTCTGTGGAATGGGACTCCCCAGAAGCTATCCATAGCTTGTAAACAGGGGCCCAGTCATCAAAGTAACAACAATTTTACAAAGCAAGTCCTATCGTTCCCTAATTCTGTCATAAAACCCTAAGAGCAACCTAAGAATACCTCATAAAATAAACAGTAATATCAGTACAAAACATTAGACATTGGTTTATAAAAATAAAACTCAAGAACTCAAAACAAACACAAACATAAAAAGCTATCATGATTTTAGTCCTCAGCCAAAAGGGGTTTAAAATTAAACATAATTAGATAGAAGCTGTTGTTTTAACTTCTTTTTAAAAACAGACAGTGATGTGGACACTTATAGTACAGTCAATCTCATTCCAAATCTGTGGACCTTTGCAAATTACACTGAAATTTGTACATTTAAGTTTGCGTTTTTTGCCCCTTAGGATCTGTTTTCAACTTGTGTTGTGTCCATCGGTGGGAAAATAAATTGGAATGAGTTCACAGAGTCTGTTATTGAGTCCAAATACTATATTATACATTACACAGGCATTGTGAAATGTGTTGCACTCAGTGAGCTTCAGAAGTTGGTAACAATAAAAAAAGAGCATCAGAAGGGGCATTTACCTCACGCCATGATATAGCTCGTATAACTTTCTTTTGCAGAATCTGTAATTTTTCAAGATAACTAGGATATGTATTACACCATATACAGTGCATCCAGAAAGTATTCACAGCGCTTCACTTTTTCCACATTTTTTGTTTCAGCCTTATTCCAAAAGGGATTAAATTCCTTTTTTCCTCAAAATTCTACACACAATACCCCATAATGACGTGAAAAAAGTTTTTCTGAAATTTGTGCAAGTTTATTAAAAATTAAAAAAACTAAGAAATCACATGTACATAAGTATTCACAGCCTTTGCGCGATACATTGTTGATGCACCTTTGGCAGCAATTACAGCCTCAAGTTTTTTTTTTGAATATGATGCCACAAGCTTGGCACACCTACTGTATCTTTTGGGCAGTTTCGCCCATTCCTCTTTGCAGCGCCTCTCAAGCTCCATCAGGTTGGATGGGAAGTGTTTGTGCACAGCCATTTTCAGATCTCTCCAGAGCTGTTCAATTGGATTCAAATCTGGGCTCTAGCTGGGCCACTCAAGGACATTCACAGAGTTGTCCTGAAGCCACTCCTTTGATATCTTGGCTGTGTGCTTGGGGTCGCTGTCCTGCTGAAAGATGAACCGTCGCCCCAGGCTGAGGTCAAGAGCACTCTGGAGCAGATTTTCATACAGGATGTCTGTACATTGCTGCATTCATCTTTCCCTCTATCCTGACTAGTCTCCCAGTTCCTGCCACTAAAAAACATCCCCACAGCATGGTGCTGCCACCACCATTGGCATGGTTATGAGCGGTGATTGGTTTCCTCCAAACATGATGCCTGGGATTCACACCAAAGAGTTCAATCTTTGTCTCATCAGACCAGAGAATTTTGTTTCTCATGGTCTCAGAGTCCTTCAGGTGCCTTCTGGCCACTTCTGGCCACTCTACCATACAGGCCTGATTGGTGCATCGCTGCAGAGATGGTTGTTCTTCTGGAAGGTTCTCCTTTCTTCACAGAGCAACGCTGGAGTGCTGATAGAGTGACCATCGGGTTCTTGGTCACCTCCCTGAATAAGGCTCTTCTTCCCCCGATCGTTCAGTTTAGCCGGCTGGCCAGCTCTAGGAAGAGTCCTGATGGTTCTGAACTTCTTCCATTTATGGATGATAGAGGCCACTGTGCTCATTGGGACCTTCAAAGCAACAGAAATTTTTCTGTACCCTTCCCCAAATTTGTGCCTCAAGACAATCCTGTCTCGGAGGTCTACAGACAATTCCTTTGACTTCATGCTTGGTTTGTGCTCTGACATGCACTGTCAACTGTGGGACCTTATATAGACAGGTGTGTGCCTTTCCAAATCATGTACAATCAACTTAATTTACCACAGGTGAACTCCAATGAAGCTGTAGAAACATCTCAAGGATGATCAGTGGCAACAGGATGCACCTGAGCTCAATTCTGAGCTTCATGGCAAAGGCTGTGAATACTTATGTAAATATGATTTCTTAGTTTTTTTATTTTTAATAAATTTGCAAAAATCTCAAAAAAAAATTCTTTTTTTCACATTGTCATTATGGTATTGTGTGTAGAATTTTGAGGAAAAAAATGAATTTAATCCCTTTTGGAATAAGGGTGTAGCATAACAAAATGTGGAAAAAGTGAAGCACTGTGAATACTTTCCGGATGCACTGTAATACTACAGTAAGTTAAATGAGGCTCAAATCAAGACCGGTACAAAGTTAGAAGAGCTTCTAGAGCACAGGTGTCAAACTCATTCCATGGAGGGCCAAGACCCTGCAGGTTTTACTTCCACCCAGTGTCTTCAACAGGTGATTTCTCTGAATTTCTTCCTACTGATTGCTGATCAGTGAAAACACCTGCTGAAGAGACTGGGTGGAAGTAAAACCTGCAGGGTCTTGGCCCTCCATGGAATGAGTTTGACACCCCTGTTCTAGAGGGAGGAAATGCCTCAACCTGAAAAATAAGCCTACATATTTCGATAGTTTCTTTTGGTTTCTGTTTGACTTAAATACAATAAATTTAGTTTTATTTATATTTAAGGATAATTTGTTACATTTAAACCAAGTATCCACATCAATTAATTCTGCATTTACAATATTTTGAAGATATTTCAAGTTTTTGTGAGACAAGAATAAATTTGTATCATCATTACTTTATGTAGAATAGTTGAGGCACTGACAAAATCATTTATGTATAGTAAAATGAAAAGAAGTGGGCTCAATATCGATCCCTGTGGGACCTCATATTTAATAATATGACATTGTGATTTCCTACCATTTATATGTACATACTGCTCCCTTCCATATATGTAACTTTTAAACCAACCGAGTGCTGTGCCTCGGACACCATAATGATGCAACTTGTCAAGAAGGATTTTAAAATCAATGGTATCAAATGCTTTTGATAAATCAAGAAAAACTCCAATCCCACACTCACCTTTATCAACAGCATCTTTGATTTTTTTCAGTAAGATCAAGAATTGCCAGACATGTGGTGTTCTTCTTCTTAAAGCCATATTGTAATGAACTAAGGATATTCAGTTTATTTAAATAATCGCTTAGTCTAATGGACAATTTTCTCTAATACTTTGGAAAAGATGGGTAATATAGATATATGTCGATAATTGTGCATGTAGTTTTTTCTCCAGACTTAAGTACTGTGATAATTTTTGCAATCTTTGCCATTTTAGGTACCACTCTATGAAACAGAGAAAGACTGATGGAATAAACAAGTGGATCCACAATTTCATTCACAATGGCTTTTAAAATGATGCTACATATACCATCCACACCTGCTGTACGAGAGCGTTTCATGCTCATAATGATTTTGGTAACTTCTGTCTTGTCAGTTGGTGTGAGAAAGAAAGAATTTACATAATTACCTTGAAGATATTGTTGACAAGTAGCTCCCTGTGGTGGACTAATAGTATTAGCGAGATTTTCTCCAATGGAGTTGAGATAATTATTTACACTGTTTGCAAGATCATAACCTATACCACTGATTCTGGCATTCTGCTGGTTTATGGTGTCAGGAAGCACAGTAGTTTTTTGGCCTTGACCGAGGACCTCATTTAGTACCTTCCAGCATTGCTTTTGATCACCACAAGAAGCCTTGATAAGCTCAGTATAGTGATTGCGCTTACTTATTCGTATGACATGTGTCCACTTATTTTTACAGTGGATATAAAAAGTCTACACACCCCTGTTCTACCCGGTTTTTGTGATGTAAAAAATGAGGCCAAGATAAATCATTTCAAAAACTTTTTTCCACCATTAATGTGACCTATAACCCGTACAACCCAATTGAAAAACAAACTGAAATCTTTTAAGGGGAAAAATAAAAAACTTAAAATAACCTGTTTGCATAAATATGCACACTCTGTTATAACTGGGGATGTGGCTGTGCTCAGAATTAACCAATCACATTCAAACTCGGTGCACGGTGGCGCAGTGGTTTAGCACTGCGGCAGCACAGTTTTACCCTCGGCCGGGGGATCGCGGGGATCATGAGATCGTGGGTTCGATCCCAGCCCCCGACCAACAGTGAGCTGTGTGGAGTTTGCATGTTCTCCCCGTGTTGCGTGGGTTTACTCCGGGATTTCTCCGGTTTCCTCCCGCACACCAAAAACATGTAGGTTTAGGGCGCTCGCGCACGCAGCGACCAGCAGCCGATGGCTTGTCACCAGACTGCAAACCAAGTCTACCTACGGGTACAAATAAGTAACAAAAAAAAAAAAAAAACTCATGTGAAATGGGAGTCAGCACACACCTGCCACCATTTAAAGTGCCTCTGATTAACCCCAAGTAAAGTTCAACTGTTCTAGTAGGCTTTTCCCGACATTTTTGTAGTCCCATCTTACAGCACAAGCCATGGTCTGCAGAAAGCTTCCAAAGTATCAGAGGGATCTCACTGTTCAAAGGTATCAGTCAGGAGAAGGCTACAAAAGAATTTCTAAGGTATTACATATACCATGGAACACAGTAAAGACAGTCATCATCAAGTGGAGAAAATACGGCACAATAGTGACATTACCAAAAACTGGATGTCCCTCCAAAATTGATGAAAAGACGAGAAGAAAACTGGTCAGGGAGGCTGCCAAGAGGCCGACAGCAACATTGAAGGAGTTGCAGGAATTTCTGGCAAGTGTACTGCGAGTAGAGTTAACTGCCAAGAGAGACGCTGGTGGTCCATCCTCTCAACATCTCCAAGCCATCTCACGTTCGTCTGTATTAGCATGTCCTCCACTGATGGTAGATCAGCTCGTTTCAACACTATATTGGTTATCTTGTCTTTCCATGAGATGTTCACTATGGCTCGAAGGTGTCTCATCATGTACGCTTGGACAGTTATGTGAGGGCAAATGCAATCAGAGTAGACCAAGGCTCAGATTTAAAGACACTGTAAAAAGAAACTTGAAGAAGCTGGATATAGACAGGAGTTCCTGGCAGCGGAAGGCTAAGGACAGAGCTGCGTGGAGGAACCTGATTAGACCTAAATGAAACAGTCATTGTCGCCCACGACAGACAGCTATGATGATCAGAACTGGCTGTTTAGTACATGTGACAACAATCTCCTGTCTTCTTCATATGTCTAGGCAATGGGGTAGGGTGGCAAGACGGAAGACTTATCTTACGAAGAAAAACATCCAGCTGCTAAATGGGTGGGTGTATGGAATGTGTCGGGCATTAGGACAGAGCTGTGTGGAGGAATCTGATCAGACCTAAATGAAACAGTCATTGTCGCCCCCGACAGACTGCTATGATGTTGATGATGATGATGATTGAATGTGTGTAGTGGTTTGAGTGAATGCTTCTTCTTTTTTTAGCCTATTTATTTATGATTTTGTCGAGATCATTCTCACTTTGTGCAATATAATTTTGTTGTACTGTTTTTACAATTACAATTAACGGTATTGTAATTTGCAACCCGTTTTCTGGTAATTTTTTGGCTTCAGTCCCAAAAATTAATTATTTCTTACGTGGAATTTTTCAATCTTTTCTTGAAAATTAGTTTTTTTTTTTTAAATTATTCATTTGCAATCATTTTCACATAAATTTTCAGTCTTTATTCTGATAAATTTGTGGGCTTTATTTCTTAAAAATATGCAACTTTTTATGTGTAAATTTGCTACTTTTGTATAAATATGCAACCCTTTAACTTTTTTCCGTCATACATTTGCAACAACTTTTCACAGACATTTGGAACTTTTATTCTTGGAGACAAGCAACCTTTATCCTCAAAATTTGCAGTTTTAAACTTTTTTGCAAACTTTTTTCTTGTAAATTTGCTACTTTTTTCCTTGTAAATTTGTGAGGTTTTCCAGCTTTTCCACCGTTAATAGGCAAAAGAGTCACAGATTGTAGACCCCAGGTTTAAATCTTCACTATAAATTCAACAGAATGCAGAAGTTGTCCAATATTTCCAAAGCTCCACAATCACACTGGTGAACCTGGGGACTAGTGAGGTGAGTTAAATATTCACGAAGACAACGTACAGCGTGCCAGGTGGAGCCGGCCGTCAGCTCACTCTTCTCCAGCAGCACCACATCCTTCATGCCAGCTTTGGCCAGGTGGTAGGTCAGGCTGGTGCCCACGCAGCCCCCGCCGATGATCACCGTCTCCGCCGTGTCCTTCAGCCGCTTTCCCAACACCGAGGACGCATCTCTGCCAGGAAAAAGTTAAGAGCAAAGGGCTATCACACCTGGCTGCAACTGGATATAAACAAGTAGAGCAGATGTCGACATCAGAGCCGCTTGTGGCTGTAAAGAAAACTACGCAAAGGCAATGGCCCAGCTCAGCCATTCAGGGGACCCCAGTGCAAGTTTATCCTCAGCATTTTTGGGGGAGAGAATTAAAATTACCTTCAACTTTAATTCTTGCAAATTTGTTACTTTTTTTCTCATAAATTTGCAGCTTTTTCTTGTAAATGTGAAACAGTGCAGCTTTTTTTCCTCTGGAACCTTTTAATTTATAAGAAAAAAACAGCAATTATTTTAAAACCACTTACCATTCCAGCCAGTGTCCAGCCAATGTAAAACGCCCCATGGGCAGGACACCGGAACGGTAAGAGGTTTAAGAAAAAAAGATGCAACTTTTTTTCCTCATAAATTTACTGCTTTTTCATAGTAAATTTGCAACTTTTTTTCCTCACATATTTACTAATTTTTCTTGTAAATTTACTGCTTTTTCATTGTAGATGTGAAACCTTGTTCTGATAAATTTGTGACTTTTGTGTGAATTTGCAATTTTTTTTTCCTCTAAAACCCGCATCTCTTTGTCAAAACATTGCTGCTTTTTTCTTATAAATTTGCAACCTTTTTCCTCATAAATTTACTGTTCTATCCATCCATCCATCTTCTACCGCTTTTCCGGAGGTCCGGGTCGCGGAGGCAGCAGCCCAAGCAGAGAAGCCCAGACTTCCCTCTCCCCAGCCACCTGCTCCAGCTCTTCAGAGAGGATACCAAGGCGTTCCCAGACCAGCTGGGAGACATAGTCTCTCCACCGAGTCCTGGGTCTGCCCCGGGGTCTCCTTCCAGTGGGATGTGCCCGAAACACCTCAAGTGGGAGGCGTCCACTTGCAACGTTTCCCTTGCAAATTTCTGGTTTTCTCATAAATTTGAGAAAGTGACACTATAGAAAGTGACGCCATGAGGCGTCCACCCCCTCATGGATCGTCACCTTATCGTGGTGGGGGAGTTTGCGTGCCCCAGTGATCCCAGGAGCTATGTTGTCCGAGGCAATTTGCCTCCGATAGGGTCACCCAAGATAAACTGGTCCTGGGTGAAGGGCCAGACTAAGAACGATCCCACAGACTCTCATGATAAATTCTAGATCAAGGATTCAGTGTACCCCACCCGGTATGGGGTTACCGGGGCCCCACCCTGGAGCCAGGCCTGGGGGAGGGGCTTGATGGCTAGCGTCTGGTGGCCGGGTTTCCACCCATGGGACCTGGTCGGACTCAGCCCGAAGGAGTTACATGGGTCCGCCCTCCAGTGGGCTCACCACCTGCAGGAGGGATCATGGGGGTCCGGTGCTATGTGGATTAGGTGGCGGTCAAAGGCGGAGACCTTGGCGGACTGATCCCAAGCTTTCTAAATTTACTGCTCTTTCCGTTGTAAATTTGCAACTTTTTTCCTATAAATTCGTTCCACTTTTCCTTGTAAATTTGAAAGTTTTTTTTTTCTAATAAATTTGCAACTTTTTTCCTCATAAATTTTAAACCTTTTCTCAAAAAAATTGCAAATTTTTCCCTATAACGTGACTTTTTTTCTTCTGAATTTGCAAGGTTCATGTGGGTGGTTAATTTTTTTTTCTATGTACAGTAATTGCTTAAGTTTTTCTGGTCATTCAGTCAGTGACCCAAGTTAACCCCCCCCCCCCCATTTGAAAGGATTTTGAACGTTACAGCCCCCCCAAAACACAATCTTGCATAAAAAGCTAGAAACGGCCCTGGGTGGTGCGTTAGCATGTTGCATAAACCAAACAGCTGTGCATAACTTTTTCACAGGCGTTTATGTTAGTTTTAATGTTCATATTTACTCCAGTGACAACAGTAAACTGATGGAAGCAAACTTGCTCACCCCTGTTCTGCTCGTCTCCTGGAGGTGCAGCCGATGGTCCTCAGAGGCAGCCCCGCACGACCCCGACATGTTGCCAGATCTCTGCGCAGCTGGCCGCTTATAAGGTTTAATATCCGAGCCATGGCCACTCAAGCGCTGATGCTGAAAATCCCACCACCAACTGCGAGCAGGAGCAGCCCCCTTCTCACTCAGCCCCTGCTCTGCCGTGGGTAAGCCACTTCCAAACGTCCCTGTTTTGCAGTGACAGCCGCCAGTTCCCGCCCACAGATCGGAGAACCCACGAGGAGGGAACCTTACCTAGATCAGCGCTCTGGTTACTTAACTCTTTGCCTGCCGGCAGTCCAAACGTGGGCCGCACAGACTTAACTATGGAATATTCCACACTAAACACAATTTTCCACACGGTTTAATATATTAAGGCTTTAATTCAGTGTAAACCGCATCCGCATGGGGCAAGTAAGAAAGGTGAACTCTCAAGGAACTATTTTCTGTAATGCCTGATTAAAATGTGTGTCCATTTTGTGTAACTTTTGTTATTCAGCCTATTTATTACATTTTATCTTTATACTTTAATTCATGCATTTTAGGTGGTTAATTTGTGTTAATATTAATATCTTTATGATTCTTTATTTTTATGCGCATTTGTTATGTTAAGATATTTTTTGCAGTTTTAAATGTGACTAACAAACCAACTAAATAAATAAGCATGCAAGCACTGGGTCACATAATATATTGTAACGTCGGGGCTGTGTTAAGGGGGCGGGGATTTTCCCGGCATGCTTTGCCAGCGGAGGATTCAAAGGGTGTTATCGTTCGTGTGTTCTAAAGTGTTATTGCTGTCACCCTCAGTGAGACGGAGGTCTGTCCCCTCCTGTCTGTGTTGAGGTGGTGTGTTTAAATAAAGCCTGTTTCGTCACAGTCATCGCTCCTTTTTTGTGCGAACCCTCACAACGTCACAATAGTTTTTATTTTTTTTTTATTGCTCATTGTGTTTGTATTGTTGTCATGGCAATTGTATGTCAGAGTATGGTCCCATCAAGTGCTCATATTGTTGCTGATGTAATAACAAAGCCGGCCACAAAGCAGAAATTGAAGAGATTTACACTGGATTTGTTTGGCATTTATAACTGTGGAAAGATTTATTTATGCTGATGAAGGTAAAAAGAGAAACCTAAATGTTATTATGCTTTCCATGTAACCCAAATGAGCAGCCAAAATGGCTGCACGTTCACGCGCTGCAGCTAGACACTCTGAACTACTACACTTGTTTTTGTGTTTTTCCTGCCTTTTTCTGTCCTCATTCTGCGATGGACTAATTACCTACAGTCGCCAGGAACTTCTGGGCATTGGCTGCCAACTTAACTCCATCTCTAGCGCTTATTCCAGTAATCCATACCACATCCCCAAGGAGATCGTCAGACCACTGGGCACTCCGTGGATTGTTACCTGGCCCAGCACGAGGCACAGGCGGCGCCAAGAGAGAAAGAAGAAACAAGGCTGCAGGACTGACTTCCGTGCCCAGCTGTGCAAACTTTGCACCAAACCACTGTTACCTTCAATTTTCCTCACCAACACCAGATCCCTTACCAGCAAAATAGATGAGCTGCAATCGGAGATTGCCTTCAATCGCTACGTCCGGGACTGTTGTATTCTGATTGTGACTGAATCATGGCTGCATCCACGTATCCCAGATGCCACTGTGGAATTACCTGGCCGAACTGCACTCTGTTTTGACCGCAACACCGTTTCTGGAAAGGACAAGGGTGGTGGGCTCTGTGTTTTTGTACTTCAGACTTGGTGTAATAACAGCAAAATAATTCAAAGCCACTGTTCACCGGCCCTTCTATCTACCCCACGAGCTAATGGCAGTAATTGTAACAGCTGTTTACATTCCTCCAGATGCTAGCATTAGCTTAGTACTTGGCCACCTCCAGCACATTGCTAACAGGCAAAAGAAAGACCACCCTGACGCAGTCCACATTATTGCAGGGGATTTTAACAAAGCATGCTTAAAGACTGCACTCCACAAATCCCACCAACATATTAAATGTCCCACAAGAGGGGAAAGAACACTGGATCATGTTTACAGCAAAATTAAGCACGCCTACAGAGCAACCCCCCTCCCTCACCTTGGACAATCAGACCAGCTCTACCTGCTTCTAATACCTGTTTACACCCTCCTGAGGAAGAGTTCCACCTAATCAAACAAATAATTAAAACCTGGCCTGAAAATGCTCTCCTCCAGCTACAGGACTGCCTTAGCTGCACAGATTGGAACATCTTTGAACAGCAGGACCTGGACTCCTACACCGAGTCTGTCCTTTTCTACATTAAATGCTGCATAGAAAATGTGATGTCACCAAGCACATCTGGGTCTTTCCAAACCGGAAACTCTGGATGACCAGTGAGGTCCATCAGAGCCCGCAACTTAGCCTTCAGGCAGAGAGACAGCTCTCTGTACAGCACTGCCAGAGCAAACCTGAGAAGAGGCATAAAACACACTAAGAACGCCTACAGGAGGAAGGTGGAGGGCTTTCTCACAGACAACAACCCCCGGCAGATGTGGAGAGGCATCCGGGCCCTCACCAACTACAGAGGCCAGGGCCCCCCAACATCGGACAGCAGCCTCACTCTGGCAGAAGACCTTAACAGCTTCTTTGCCCGGTTTGAGCACACCTCCCCCCAACTTGTCCCCCACTCCCCCCACCCCCCACCCTCCCCTCTCTCTCTACAGGTGCACGAGGTGAGGAGGAAATTGAGAGCAGTGAACTCTGGTAGAGCCGCTGGCCCCAACGGCATCCCAGGAGCAGTGATCAAAGCATGTGCTGGCCAGCTGGTAGAGATCCTCACCAAGCTGTTCACCCTCTCCCTGACGCATGCCACCGTCCCCTCATGCCTCAAGGCCTCCATCATCATCCCCAAAAAGTCCATAATTGGCAGCCTGAATGACTACAGACCCATAGCACTCACGTCTGTAGTCATGAAATGTTTTGAGCGACTGGTGTCCCAACACGTCAGGGACTGTCTTCCCCGCTCCTTCGACCCCTATTAGTTTGCCTACAAGGAGAACCGGTCTACGAAAGACACCATCGCCACCACACTCCACAAAGCGCTGAGCCACTTGGAGAACCCAAGGAGCTATGTGAGGATGCTCTTTGTGGACTACATCTCAGCTTTCAATACCATTATCCCAGACATCCTGATCAATAAACTGCACCTGCTCCAGATCCCCCCCGCCCCCGCCACCCACCTGCTCATGGATAAAAAACTTTCTCACCAACTGCCCACAGACAGTCAGACTTGGCCTCCACCACTCCTCCACACTGTTTCTCAGCACTGGCTCCCCCCAAAGCTGCGTGTTAATCCCACTACTGTACTCCCTGTACACCTTTGACTGTATTCCAACCCACCCAACCACCGTCATTGTGAAGTACGTGGACAATACCACCTTGGTTGGGTTCATCACGGATGACGATGAGAAGGCATACAGGGTGGAGGTAGAGAATCTGCTGCTGTGGTACCAAGCTAACAACCTGAAACTGAATGTCCAAAAATCAAAGAACTCATACTGGACTTCAGAAAGAACAGACAGGACCACACACCCCTCCTCATAAATGGTGATTGCGTGGAAACCGTTCCCACCTTCAGGTTCCTGGGTACTCACATCTGTTCTGACCTCTCCTGGACTGTCAATACCAAGGCCCTTGTGAAGAAAGCCCAGTAGCGGCTGCACTTCCTCCATGTCCTGAGGAAGAACAACCTGGACCAGAAGCTGCTCCGGGCTGTCTACCACTGCTCAGTGGAGAGCATGCTCACTTACTGTCTGGGTGTGTGGTACGCTGGCTCCACAGCCAAGAATGGGAAGGCTGTGCAGAGGGTCGTCGACACTGCCCAAAAAATCATCAGGGGCCCTCTGCCCTGCCTGAAGGACATCTCCAGATCCTCCTGTTTCAGAAAAACCAAGGCCATTACAGGAGACCTCACATCCCGCCCACCACCCGTTTGGCCTGCTTCCCTCTGGATGACGGTTCAGATCAATCAGGTCCCACACCTCCAGACTGACAGTTTCTTCCCCTGGGCCATCCAGACTGCAAACAGTCAGAGGTCGCTCCCCCCTCCCTCCGAACACTCACATGCTCAGAACTGAGGACCTTTTTAATTATCATAATAACCACATCTATCTCTACACTTTGCATTTCATGTATATTGACCCATCCTTGAAACCACTACCAAACCTATGTATATTTTCCATAATCCTGGCCCATCCATCCATCCATCCATCTTCTTCCGCTTAATCCTTTTCAGGTCATGGGGGGCTGGAGCCTATCCCAGCATCTTTGGGCTAGAGGCAGGGTACACCTTAAATCGTTTGTTCAACTGTGTGTTCTGCATTCTGCACTTTTATGTACATTGTTTCATCCGTGAAACCACTGCCAAACCTGTGTATCTTAATCCTGGGCCATTTTTTTTTTCAGTCATGTGTTTAATTGTGTGTTCTGTAACTGTGTTTTAGCTAATCCTCCTCTCTTACTTTATTGCACAGTAGCCTGGTGGAGCACCCACAATTTTATTGTGCTGTACAACTGTTTAATGACAATAAAGCCTATTCTATTCTATTCTATTCTAAGGTTGAGTGGGGGTGTTGAGCTTTATTCATTTGCATCCTTACTGATTGGGCCCTATTAAGATGATCATCCGCATACTTTTCTGTCAGACTTTCCGCCGTACGCCAGTGTTTTTGTTAGTTTCTGTCAGCGCATTGTCTGTTTTTTATGTGTTGCATCACACCATCAAATTACCAGTAGACAGTGCGCCTGCTATGCGCTGGGAGGAGGCGCTTCATTTCAAAGAGGTGTGGCAGCGCACAGTCTAATGCGGATTACTATTATAGTGCATTCCATGAAAATCTGCTTGTGATCAGGAAAAAAGGAGCTCTATCATCAGAAGCGCATTGTTTAATGATACTTCAGTGGGGTGTTTTGAAATTGTGTAGCTCCGGAGCTTGTGAGGAAATGGCATCCGCTGGGTTTTTCTGTTATTTTAATGGAGAGAGTTGTAACAGTCATCATATAATCACCATTCATTTTAATTATATGATGATCACACACTAGTTTTTTTTTTTTTTATTCCATCCACATTCTCATTTTAATTGTGGACTTACTATTGCAGTCTATAGATTAAGCATTAATGTAGGATTTTTTAGGGGAATGAATGAATGAACAGGGAGGATGTGTGTGCACAGGGCGGAGGGCGTTTTTCCAGCCGGCCAAGGTTGTGGTTCTCCATCAGCAAGCTCCCCGACTGCCACCCATTAGGACCCGGCAGAAGCTGCCAAAAACGGGCTTGCTTTGTAGCTGGGGTCGGTCGCGGACAGGAAGCCACGCCAGATTTCCTCCTTTATTCCCAGTGGGGAGGGACTGGGATAGAGAACCACAGACCCCCACACGAGACGGGGGAGACCCTCAGCCAGCAAAAGCAACAGGAGGGAGAGCACTTCCTCTCTCCACAGCCGGGAGCAACTTCCACGCCATCATTAATGAAAGTCTATTAAAGTCTGCACAGGCATCATCCTCTTTTCCTTAAGTTTTAAACCCATTCATGTCTGTGTGTTGCATCTGTGCACACTACATTAAACCATTCAGCTGATTTTTCAGCCCATTCTTCTCCATTTGTTCTTTACAACATATCTAACTGGGCATCAGCTGTGATTGCTGTCGTCCTTATTACCAAGCAGCATTGCTATCACGTGCATTTTGACTCACACATACAGGCTTGGGTCAGCGCAAAACCCATCTTAAACCGTCATGATCATAATTCACTTTAGATAATGGGCCTCTTTGCGTTAAAGGGATGGGCATGAGCGCTTTGGATTGGATTATCCAAAACACACCTCTGAATGACTAAACTGGTCTCTTTGCATCACGCACCGGTGGAAAGTTCGTTTTTACACCATTGTGATAAGGAAATGAACTTGGAAATGCCCATAAACACATTCTGCATCACTGACAACTGACTAAACGATCACGCCGTTGTAATACAGCCCATTGTGTTGTTGTCACAGCGATATGCTTCAGAGTATGGTGTCATCACGTATTCTGCTCTTCCAGTCTTTCTGCCCTATCTGAGCATATTTAATGACTTTTTCCGTTAAACTTTGTTTTCCTCATAAATTTGTTACATTTGTGGAAAAACTGAACATTTTCATTGCAAAGGTTTCTAATTAATTTTTTTTTCCTGTAATTTTGGAACTTTGTAAATTTGGCACCTGTTTTCTTGGGTTGACCCTCTTGGCGACACAGGTAGAGTGATGGACTCTGGAGCCGGAGGTTGTGTGTTTGAACCCCTGGTAGGACGTCGCCAGTTGGGGCTTAACTGCCTGTCCCCTTAATACTGGAGTGGTGGTCTAGTTGGTAGAGCATCTTCCCCCACACCTGGGATGCCTGAGTTCAAATCCTGGCTGGGTCATGCTGAAAACCATATAAAGCTTGAACTTCTTGGTGCTTGGCAATAACGGAATGGAGGAGGGAAATTTATGGCAGTGACCCCTCTGACTCTAGTTGTGATTAACATTGTAGATAAGAGAAACATAATTTTGTTCTACTGTACATGATTGGCTGTATGGATTGAATGACAATTTAGTTGGCTGGCTTTAAATTCAGAAATTTGCAAAATAGTTTGCAACTTTTGTCATGAATTTGCAACTTCAAATTTGCAGCTTTTGTTCAGACTATTTTTTTCTTGTAAATTTGCAAGAATATACTTTTGTTCTTTGTCAGAATTTCTTGACCTGTGTACTCTCCTTTGATTGTCACTGGTTTAGATATAATTTGTTTGTTAGCTTGAGAAATAAATGAATACATAACTGGTTGAAAATGCCATAATTTTAGATAATTTTCCACTTTAAATATTATATCAAAACATAAGGGTTCACAAATAATATGGCTCCCAGCATGTGGTGCAGACACAAATTTCCCAACCCTTAAAATTTGATAATTGTTTTTAGCATTAAAAACCATGTAGCATGTTCATTTTTCAATTTTTCACATAAAATTTAAACCTTTATTTTGGTAAATTTGTGGGGTTCATTTTTAAGAATTTAAGACTTTGTACATGATTTTTTTCCTTATAAATGTGCAACCATTTTCTTGTAATTTTGCAACATTGTTTTCCTCATATGTGCATTTCCAACTTTATTCTGGTAAATTGGTAACCTTTATTCTCAAAATTTGCAACATTTTACTTGTGGATTTGCCATTTTCTTATAAATTTGCTTCCTTTTTTCATAAATTTGATACCCTTTTCCTGTAAACTTACCACTTTTTAAATATAGCCTTTCCCTGGGAGGAGGCCCCGGGGCAGACCCAGGACACGCTGGAGAGACTACATCTCCCAGCTGGCCTGGGAACATCTTGGTATCCTCTCTGAAGAGCTGGAGCAGGGGAGAGGGAAGTCTGAGCTTCTCTGCGTGAGCTGTTGCCTCCACGACTCAGCTCGCCGGAAAAGCGGTAGAAGATGGGTGGATGGATGGATCAATTTGATCATGCCAAGATAAAATCTAACATAACTATAGGTCTAAAACAGATCAGAAAATGTGGAAAATAGATGGTTTTACATGAGGAACAAACTTGTGGTCTTCGGACATGGACACCATTTTTATACAGTGTTTAAAAAAAAGTCGTGCAATCCTTCAAACATTTTTATAAGTTACAATTTTGTTTTTTTTTGGGGGGGGGAGATTGGGACTAAACTCAAACAACCACATGGCTGAAATAAATACCAGCCAAACCCCACTAAACATTCTTAATCCAATAGTGTAGAACAGTAGCACAACTCACATGATATTTATTTTAGCACAGAGTACTACAGTAGGTGTTTGCATCTGAATCATATCAACTGGAACAGAAGCTACTGTGTTTAAAGAACTGATCTAGAAATGTGCGTTAGATCCAGTTTGAACAGCTCAAACAGAAACATATACTGTATCTGTGAACAGTCCTTGAGCCACTCAGCCTGTAGCCAAACTGGAACAGCTGAAGCAGGTTTGAACTGAACCTGATAACTGGTTTATATAAACACTGAAAAACAGATGGGGAGAGAATCACAAATGAACTCCTTTGTGATGAATATTTCATTTTTACTGTAAATTAACAATAAAGGGAGTTGGTGTATACATTACAGACTGTAAATATGTGGAGAAACTGTCATCTATTTAACATAATACAGTATTTTACTCAGGAAAATATTAAAGGATTAGCAGAATTGTCTGAGAGTTTAAATCAGCTAAGATTTTAGCTTAAAAATTTGATTAATCGAACTAACTGAAAGCTATAGTGGACAAAAATTAACCACAAAATAAGATTATTTACTGTTAGCTGTCATTCTTTCTTGTGAAACTGCAAAATATAAGACTTTATATTGCATTTATTTTCCCCACTCATATCTATAATGTATGGCAGAAACCTTCAGCCATCGCAGAGTGCAAATGATAGTTGTGATTTTTTTAAAAAATAATAAATTCTGGCTAAAACAGACAAACTTTGTTGATCCTCTGACTTTTCCTCTGGTGCCATCAAGAGGTTGGCTACCCGCTGGGTTGTTTGCCAGATGATATTTTTTAAGCCAAATTCCTCAAAAAAAGTTTGGAAGTATTACTTCAGTCAGTTATTTCTCCCCTTTAACAATACCAATCGGTATTGTATTTTATATCGTTGGAAAGCCTGATTAGTCACTTTTACAATGAGGTACAACTTGTAAGGATCATGCATTTGTGGAATGAGCAACACAGCTAAATGTGTGGGTAGCACCCCCTAAAATGTGTCAAAATCCAAAAATTGCTTGATGGATTGGATGATTGCACTCTCCCACAGTAATACAGTGCATCCAAAAAGTATTCACAGCGCTTCACTTTTTCCCCATTTTATGTTACAGCTTTATTCCAAAATGGATTAAACTCATTTTTTCCCTCAAAATTCTACACACAATACCCCATAATAACAATGTGGAAAAAAGTTTTTGTTTTTTTTTTTGAGATTTTTGCAAATTTACTAAAAATAAAAAACTAAGAAATCACATGTACATAAGTATTCAATACTTTGTTGATGCACCTTTGGCAGCAATTACAGCCTCAAGTCTTTTTGAATATGATGCCGCAAGCTTGGCACACCTATCTGTGGGCAGTTTCGCCCATTCCTCTTTGCAGCACCTCTCAAGCTCCATCAGGTTGGATGGGAAGCATCGGTGCACAGCCATTTTCAGATCTCTCCAGAGATGTTCAATTGGATTCAAGTCTGGGCTCTGGCTGGGCCACCCAAGGACATTCACAGAGTTGTCCTGAAGCCACTCCTTTGATATCTTTGCTGTGTTCTTAGGGTCGTTGTCCTACTGAAAGCTGAACCGTCGCCCCAGTCTGAGGTCAAGAGCGCTCTGGAGCCGATTTTCATCTAGGATGTCTCTGTACATTGCTGCATTCATCTTTCCCTCTATCCTGACTAGTCTCCCAATTCCTGCCTCTGAAAAGTATCCCCACAGCATGATGTTGCCACCACCATGCTTCACTGTAGGGATGGTATTGGCCTGGTGATGAGCAATGTCTGGTTTTCTCCAAACATGACGCCTGGCATTCACATCAAAGAGTTCAATCTTTGTCTCATCAGACCAGAGAATTTTCTTTCTCATGATCTGAGAGTCCTTCAGGTGCCTTTTGGCAAACTCGAGGCGGGCTGCCATGTGCCTTTTACTAAGGAGTGGCTTCTGTCTGTTC